>JAGFNQ010005117.1:115546-130767 GCA_024364735.1 Boesenbergia rotunda
CATGGAAGGGTAAAGGAAGTGATAAATGAGCTCCATGTGATTGGAGAGAAGATCGAGAACCGGACATCGTCAGTATGTTCTACAAGCCTTCCCGAGAACCACCTTGGGGCGTCCATGGTTGATGCATACAAGGTATCGAGGGATTTGTCAATTGTTAAATTAGACGACCTTTTCTGTGAATTTGAGCTACACGAGCAAGCTAATGTCTCGGCCAAAGAGAAGGGTATTGCCTTTGTTGCAGAAAAGGATAAGAAGAAAAGGAAGGAGAAGAAGAAAGTGATCTACTCCTCATCATCAGACTCAGAAGAATCCAGTGCCTCCATGGATAGCGATCAAGAGGCGTTCATGGTAAGAAAATTTCGTAGAGCTTTTAAAAGTTTATCTAACAAATCCTATGCTAGGAAAGGGTCCAAAGGTAAGGGTAAGACCATGGACATCATATGTTACAACTGCCACCAAGAGGGACACATGAAGAACGAGTGCCCCCAATTGAAGAAAAAGAGATGACAAGAAGGAGGAGAAGAAGAAAGGGGACAAGAAGAAGTCAAAAGGAAAGGAGAAGGGTGCCACGAACCTAAAGGCGACATGGGATGATCCATCATCCTCAGAGGAAGAAGAAGAGCAAGTCTCCCACTTTGCTCTTATGGCACAAGACCACTCGGATTCATCAGATGATGAACGAAGCTCAAGCAGTGAAGATGAGAGCTCCTCCACTTCATCATCAGAGTCAGAAGCTTCGGTAAGTGAGGTATACCACTTACCCTCCTCTACTTTAGTAAAGATAATTTCTAGCACTAACATGGACTTAGCTAAGGCTAGAAGTAAAATTAAGGATCTAAAAGAAGAAATTGCCATACCTAGAGTAGAATCTACTAAACTTAAAGAAATGCATGCTAGTTCTACTTCTCCACATGCTTTACATGCTGAAACTGAAAATAGGAAACTAAGGAAACAGGTAGATGACCTCACGAAAGCCCTTAGGAAATTTCAAGTAGGATCTAGTAACCTAGATATGATCATCAACAGTCAAAGGGCTGTATATAACAAGGCCGACTTAGGATATAGGCCTAGGACAAAGGAGGTAGCCTTTGTCTCACTTACCGGTAGGATTGGTGCATCTAGAAGACTAGGGGCTAGGGGAATCACAAAGAAGGCATGGGTACCTAAGAGATTTCTAATAATGCTTATGGATCAAAGATATGGGTACCAAAAGAGTATATTTTCCATGTTGTTTAGGTAAAGGTGAAGGAGGCCTCAACTATGTGGATAGTAGATAGTGGATGCTCAAGACACATGACCGGGGATGTGAGCAAATTCACCACTATTAGCTACTTAAGAGAAGGGACAGTCTCCTTTGAGAATAGTGGAAAGTTGAAAATCATTGGTAGGGGCACAATTGAGGTATCTTCCACCATTTTTATACATAAGGTACTTCTAATCAAAGATATGAAGTTCAATTTATTAAGTGTGAGTCAATTATGTGATGTCGGTTTTAGAGTTGAATTTCATGCTAGGAAATGTATAATAAGGCATAATGAATCAAATACTATCATATTAGAAGGGTTTAGAGAGGCAAATTTATATTATCTTGATCTTACTTATGCTACTAACAATGTTGCTAAGTGTTTCATGTCCAAAGAAGAAGAATGATGGTTGTGGCACCGGAGACTTGGACATGTCAACATGAGGAGCATTGCAAGAGTGGCCAAGGAAGAGTTGGTGAAGGGGCTACCAATGATCAAGTACGAGAAGACCAAGTTGTGCGATGCATGCCAAGAGGGTAAGCAATCAAAAGCATCACACAAAGGTAAAACTCTAACCACTACTTCTTTACCTTTAGAACTTTTGCATATAGATTTATTTGATTGTCATAGCACTCCCTCACTTGTAGGGAGTAAATATTGCCTAGTCATAGTAGATGATTTTTCTAGGTTTACATGGGTTTATTTCTTGAAACAAAAGGATGATACCCTAGAGATTTTTATAGGATTTAGTAAAAGGGTAGAAAACGAAAAACAAATCAAAATAAACCGAATTAGGAGTGACCATGGTGGGGAGTTCCAAAACGCAAGTTTCACACAATTTTGTGTTGAAAATGGGTACAAGCATGAATTTTCATGCCCAAAGACTCCTCAACAAAATGGGGTAGTTGAGAGGAGAAATCGAGCCCTACAAGAAGCTGCTAAGACTATGCTTAATGCATACTCCCTTCCTAGCTATTTTTGGGCCGAAGCAGTTAACACCGCTTGCTATATTCAAAACCGGGTTTTGGTACATAGGTTCCTAGGAAAAACACCTTTTGAACTATGAAATGGAAGGGTACCACAAGTTCACTATTTTAGGATCTTTGGATGTAAAGTCTACATCTTAAATACCAAAGACGACTTAAGGAAGTTTGAGTCAAAAGCCGATGAAGGAATTCTAGTAGGGTACTCCTTGACTAGTAGAGGTTATAGAGTTTACAACAAGAGGACAAAAGTGATTGAGGAGTCCTCAAATGTTAAGTTTGATGAAACAACTAGTACCTACCCTAGAAAAGCCTCAATTGATAAGGATATAGAAGAGGTCCAACCCTTTGCCCAAAGAATCCAAGACCTACATTTGGAGGACAATGATCAAGGGGGAGTAAGAAGTACCCTAGAGGATGAGGAAGAAAGAGTAAATAAACCCACAACCTCTAGGCCCTTGAGACATCACCATGATCATCCGATTGACCAAATAGTTGGTAATGTAACTCAAGGAGTAAGGACTAGGTCCTATTTTAGGGATCAAACTAGTCAAATAGCTCTAATCTCCCAATTAGAACCCAAGACCATTGATGAAGCATTGGGAGATGCTGATTGGGTTTTAGCCATGCAAGAAGAGCTAAATCAATTTGAGAGAAGTGAAGTTTGGGAGTTAGTTCCTAGGCCCAATGATTGCACCATTGTAACCACAAGATGGGTCTTTAGGAACAAACTAGATGACCAAGATAAAATCACTAGGAACAAGGCTAGATTGGTAGCTAGAGGGTTTAACCAAGTTGAGGGACTAGATTATGATGAGACTTATGCCCCCGTAACTAGGTTAGAATCAATTAGAATTCTACTAGCCTATGCCGCTCACATGGGTTTCACACTCCACAAAATGGATGTGAAGTCGGCATTCCTTAATGGGATCATTATGGAAGAGGTCTATGTAGAACAACCCCCCGGGTTTGAGGACCCTAACTATCCAAGACACGTGTTCAAATTAAGAAAAGTCTTATATGGATTGAAACAAGCTCCCCGGGCTTGGTATGAAAGACTTTCTTCATTTCTGGTGTCTAAGGGGTTTAGGAGAGGAACAATTGACCCTACATTGTTCCTAAAATCTAAGGACAAGGGCATATTTGTTGCCCAAGTTTATGTAGACGATATTATTTTTGGGTCAACAAATAATGACTTCCTACAAGAATTCATCAAGTGTATGGAAGATGAATTTGAAATGAGTCTTGTAGGAGAGTTGACCTTCTTTTTAGGTCTTCAAGTTAAGCAAACTAATGAAGGTACGCATGTCTTTCAAACCAAATATGCTAAGGAGATGTTAAAGAAATTTGGTTTAGAAAATGCTAAGGTAGCATCTACACCCATAGGAACCAATGTGAAAATGAATAATGACCTTGAAGGGAAAATGGTAGACTCTAAACAATACAGAAACATGATTGGTAGCCTCCTATACCTAACCGCTAGTAGACCCGACATACTTTTTGCGGTAGGTATGTGTGCTAGGTATCAATCTTGTGCCAAAGAGTCCCATTTGGTTGTAGTTAAGAGGATCCTAAGATATGTGAAAGGTACCCTAAATGTCGGACTCTGGTATCCTAGAACTCCTAGTGTTGATCTAATTGGATACACCAACTCTGATTATGCGGGTTGTAAGCTAGATAGGAAGAGCACTAGTGGAGGGTGTCAATTCCTTGGGTCTTCCTTAGTTAGTTGGAGTAGTAGGAAACAACCATGTGTTGCCTGATAAGGCTCGCATGTCATACCGCGAGTATCAAATACAATGTAAGTATAGAACTCCTCTAAACTAATGTAGCATAGAGTAACTCGAGTTGTCTCCCAACGAATGTAGTTGATGCATGATAGAACATCACAATTGAAAATTTTGTTCTAAGAGGCATTTAACCATACACAAGATAGACATGATTGAAATTGCTTCAAGTATGTGCCAATTGATATAAGAAAGATCTATCCAATACAAACATTCAACAATCTATCAATCCAATACATCAGACATCAAATCAAGCTTGCGGAAGAAATATTATGATCCGGATTGGATAAAAAGGCTGCCAGAAATGCTGTGAAAAGAAACTTGCAGAAAATAAAAGACAAGTTAAACTTGATTGGATACAAACGTAAACAAGAGCTTCAAACTATTGAAAGAAGCAATTCAAGCATGAATTGAACTAAGTTAACTGCAACAAATGGAGAAACCATTGATTGAAGAAATTCATAGAACACTTAACAATGTATCAAACTGAGTCAAAATGCAAGAAACTAAACATGGGAGATCAACAATTTATGGATGCATTGAACACACAAGTGAAACACATCAACTGGCATAACCCAACTCATCGGACAATTGACCAACTCTAATGAAGAACTGCTATGAAATATTGGATCTGCTGTGGAGAAGTAAAACTAAATTGCTATGAAGAATTGGATCGGATCAAGGAGCTGTAAGGAAAGCTGCTGGAAATCTGCTACCGGAAGGAAGCGGTGAAGAACTTCTGTGAAATGGAATTGCTGAAAGGAAGTCGAATCTAATCTGATGAAGAAAAAGCTGCTGGGCACGAAAGAGATAGCTGCTGGAATCGAATTGCTATGCAGGTAACTACCAAAGAAAAGCTGGGAAGAAGATCTGCTGGCTGGAAAAACTGTGATGACATAGCTGCCGAATCTGATGAAGTTGGATAAAGAAGAAACTGCATAAGGAATAAACTGTTAAGAAACTACTGCTAGAAATGAAGAAATTGCTGTAAATGAAAGCTATGAAGAAACTGCTGTAAAGAAACGGATCGCCGGCGATGAAGATGGTGATCGCTCCCAATCCTGCTCTCTCTCAACCCGAGAGAAAGCTGGATGAAGGTCGACTAGGGCTCGAACCCCGGGCCCTAGCTCGTGCGATGGCGTGCGGTGGAGGAAGATGGCTGGCTACTTCCCTCAACCTGAAAGGAAGCTACGGTGAAGTCGACTAGGGTTCGGACCCCGAGCCCTAGCTGTGCGGTGATGATGAAAATGGAGGAAACTCCTCTTCGAACCCCGAAAAAAGAGATGGAGTGGGAAGTCAGAATACCGGCCGACGGCTGTGGAGATGCGGACCGCCAGCGGTGAGGGTGGAGAGGATGAGTCGCCGTCGCCTGTGTGTGATCCCCCCTTTGCCGATCGATCCCCTTCTCCCCCTGCATAATGAGGCTTTTGTATCTCTCTAATTGATCCAGCCCAGCAAGTTGAATTCGGTCCCTACTTGGGTTCAATCAGCTCTTTTGGTTCAGTCCAGGTTCAGTGGTTCGGTCAGCCTCAATTAACCTAGTTAAGTTCAGCCTAGCAGTCCGGTTCAGTCAAGCCAAGCCAGTTGAGTTCAGCACTTGGTTCAGCCAAACCAAGCCAGTTGAGTTCAAGGCTCACAGCATCAGAAGGAAATTAGCAACGAACGGCTGAGATCGATTTGACTTCATCCAACGGTCGGATCTCATCAGATCAGAACCAAACTCCACAGATCCCAATCAATGGTCCTGATCTACCTGTTCCCAGCTCAGATTAACCAGATCAGTGGCAGATGGTCCAGATCTTCCTTTTTCTTGAATGGATGGTCTAGAACATCTTGAGCTTGATCCAACGGTCAGATTACTTCTGATTTGGCTGAAATTTTCAGATCTTGATCTATGATCATGATTGATTCTATCTTGAACTCGGATTAACCAGAAGTTGACCGATGGCTCAGATCTAGCCGTTCTCTGGAATGGACGGCTCCTATTAACCAATGCTTGATCCCTTTGATCTGGATCCACTGCTAACTCAAGTCTGACCCGATTTGATTTAGGTCCATGATCATTTGAAGCCTACAAAATGATATTCAAATTTAGTGCCAAAAATATCCCACATATACAAAGATTTGAATTAAAAGCCAAAATAGAGGAAATACATGAACCCTAATACAATTGCAAACTTAAGCATATAAAATGTGGATCAAACATGGATTTTAGAGCCTAAAATAATCAACAAAATGGTGGTTATCAAACTCCCCCACACCAGAGAGGAGATACCACGGGTCTATGGATCGACCTTTCGCGGTATGAGATTCATATATGCATTTTCAGCTAAATTAGTGATAGATATTGATAATTCTTTTCGTACTTTTTCGGATATACTTGGGTAGTATCTAGAGGGTACCTATGATTTAATTATAGAGTTTTAGGAGTGTCCCTACCGGTTGAAGAGATACGAGTTATCAAACAGAGGTTAGGGGAGACCCCTGCAATACTTATTTGAGTTATTTATTCCTCAAGAATTTGGTGAAGCATGAGTAGATGTCGTTCAGCATTTATACTACCTATACGTGGTTAGTATCTCCATGGTTTAAGAGCGAAATTTGGAGGACCAAATTTTTATTAGTGGGGGAGAATGTAAAATATGGAAAAAACAATTAGAGGGAAAATTTTTAAATAATTTTCCTGAATATTTGGAAATATTAGTAGGGAGAATTGGATGCAAGATGGGTTGGTTTTGAATTATTTTAGAAAAAATTGAATTTTCGGAATATATATATATATATATATAGTTATAAAAGGAAAAGTATTAATTATATTCCTTTATAACTTCTCCTCTCCCCTCGAGCCCTAACCCGCCTAAACCACAGCCGTCGTTCCCTTCCTCTCCTCACGAAGCCCGCAGACGCGCCGACCCCTTCTTCCGTTTCCTCTCCCCTTCGTGTGCTCTAGCCACAGCCAAGCGCCGACTCCTTCAATCGGCCGCAATCAAGAGGGAACCCGACGCCTGTTCTTCCTCTTCTCCACGCAAATCAGTAGGCGATTGCACCTTCTCCTGCTGTGGAGCGACGATCTCTTTCCCTCTCCTCATCGTGCGAGCCCTAGGTCGCGGTTGAAGCTAATCCAACCCGACCTTTGCTTCTTCTTTCCCCTTGCCTTCGCGAGCCCTAATTGAAGCCGAACCTAGCCGACGAGTTGCTTGTTAGCGCCATCCTCGATTGTGATTGCTCCGTTGGTGGCCAAGGTGAGGTACGAGTGCCTACTTGTGATGTGGTGGATCCCTGCTCTGTTAACCGAAATCCTCACTGGTTTTGCAACATCAATTTTGCCGTGGCAGGGGGTGTTTCTTTCGAGAGTAGACCTAGGGTTGAGGAGAAATGGCTGGCCAAAGTTTCCACGGAATTCGTAGCCAAACCTGAGCAGAGACGTGTGGTTTGGTGATTCGGCAAGGTGGAGGTCGACAACACAAAAATTGGGTAAAGTCTACTTGTTTAGGATTGTATTGGAAGATGATGTGATTGCTTGGTTTAGACCAGTGTTAATTCGATTTCATTATTTAGAAATTGGATGTTGATTTGGTTAAGGATAACAAGTTAAAGGAATTGGATTAAAGCATGTTAATGGGATGGTTAATCACGTATTTTGATGGGAAGTTGGATCGGAGAATTAGTGGGTTTAGCTTAGTTGTATTGTGATCATGTGTATATTGATTAGGTTGGTTAATTAATTAATTAATTAATGTAGTGGGTAAGTGGAGTAGCTTAACCAATTGGGTTATTATGGATTTTAGGGTTTGATGGGGTAGAATAATGTGGAATGTAATTAGAGGTTAGGTAAGCTATTGGTTGAACTACGGATTAGGTTTAATTTGAGATTAAACCTAATAACTTAAACTTGATAATTCGGATTCTAAACATAATGGGAGTCTGATCGGGATAAATTGAGATAATTAAGGGTTAATCATCTAATTATAGTTAATTAGATGAAACGATGATAATTAGAACGATCCTAATTACTTGAGATAGTTCGTATAACTATAAATTATATATTATTGTAGCTAAACATTATGCCTTTGATACAGGGCGTTGATTGGATTTATCATTTCTGATTATTGCACAGGAGGTTCTTTCTGATACGAGCATCTTACGATTGAGGCGGGTACCCTTTGACTTATCTTTTAGATATTGTCATATTGCTATGCGTGGTTTGTTATAGATAACAGTAAGATTGTATGCTATATCTGCCTTAGTATATCTGTATTTGATACATGCTGCTTAACCTTGAGTTATCTCCCTATAGTTTCATACAGTCTCTATGGTTGCCATGTGTATATACATGGCATAGATGTAGGATATGTTCTCTTGCATTTTGACATGATGGATCACTGGTTACTTTTTCAGTATACCTGGTAGGTTAATTGTATCCATATATAGGATTCAACCTATACCTAGCACACTGAGGTGTTAGTTGAGGATTGGTGGGTGTATATTGTTTGGATCATGCACCATCCTTGCATTATTGCATGCTGACGATCATCGGCTCCTATGTAGTCTAAGCCCATCGTCAGTTACATGAGGATATGCATACACATCCACTCAGGGGTAGTGGCTACCATAGGGTGTGTGCATTTGCCCTGTATTGCTCCGCACGGTCACTATTTGGAGGGTGGTTCCGGTGCATGGTAGCAGCCAGGGATCCCTTCTCGTCCTGAGACACGAGAAGATGAGAGCTAGACTCCCCCATTGCTTGGGGTAGGAGAGTGACCTCCGCCAGCATCCTGTCCACTCGGTCACTCAGGAGCAGTGATTGCAGGGTGTGTACAGTTGTCATAGCTCTACCCACTCGGACGTCCATTTATGACAGGTGGGCGATGATCTGACTGGTGTCAGGGGTGACACATGTCATTGCACCATGTGCATATTTTGCATCGTGCATTGTTTGCTGCATTTGATTTCTGCACTTAATTGACATGCATATATTGGAGACTTGTTTACCTTGGATTATATGTTGTACTTGTTTCATAGGGATTATATTTCACCATCTGTAGGATAGATGGATTCTGGTATGTACCTTTATTCAGTGTCTTTAGCATATACCCTTGTCTATTATTCATATGAGACTGTATCAGCGTAGATCCTTATCGTTATTGTAACACACTATGCATATCTGTTGGGTATCCGCTGAGCTTATGGACTCACACCGTTGCCATTACTTTTTGATTTCAGGTTGATATCTGCCAGGAGGGTCCGAGTCGCCAGTCCCGTGCTTGCTACTACATTCGATTTGGGTTTTATCTACTATTTTCTATTTTAGGACCATATTACGTTTTATTACATTGCACTGGATTTATCGTGGACTTGTGGTATGGGATATGATTTATGACATTGTACTTTTGAGTCCTATGTTGGACTATGTGTGTGGTTTTGCTGCATCCCTACCCCCTGGCAGCTCAGGTAAGTTTGAGTTTTGGTTTTATGAGCATATTATCATATATATCGTTATTCTACTTGGATTTGGGGCCTGAGGCCCATATAAACTGCGTGGTTGTGATATATATGTTGTGTGTATGTGTAAATTATCCACCGAACAGAAGAGGTGTTGTCCGATTTTCTATTGGATCAGCGGCTCCTAGGTCTCGGGGCGTGACAAATTCGGTCCCTGCTTGGGTTCAATCAGCTCTTTTGGTTCATTCCAGGTTCAGTGGTTCAGTCAGCCTCAATTAACCTAGTTAAGTTCAGCCCAGCAGTCCGGTTCAGTCAAGCCAAGCCAGTTGAGTTCAGCACTTGGTTCAGCCAAACCAAGCCAGTTGAGTTCAAGGCTCATAGCATCAGAAGGAAATTAGCAACGAACGGCTGAGATCGATTTAGCTTTATCCAACGGTCGGATCTCTTCAGATCTGAACCAAACTCCACAGATCCCAATCAATGGTCCTGATCTACCTGTTCCCAGCTCGGATTAACCAGATCAGTGGCGGATGATCCAGATCTTCCTTTTTCTTGAATGGATGGTTTAGAACATCTTGAGCTTGATCCAACGGTCAGATTACTTCTGATTTGGCTGAAATTTTCAGATCTTGATCTATGATCATGATTGATTCTATCTTAAACTCGGATTGACCAGAAGTTGACCGACAGCTCAGATCTAGCCGTTCTCTGGAATGGACGGCTCCTATTAACCAATGCTTGATCCCTTTGATCTGGATCCACTGCTAACTCAAGTCTGACCCGATTTGATCTAGGTCCATGATCATTTGAAGTCTACAAAATGATATTCAAATTTAGTGCCAAAAATATCCCACATATACAAAGATTTGAATTAAAAGCCAAAATAGAGGAAATACATGAATCCTAATACAATTGCAAACTTAAGCATATAAAATGTGGATCAAACATGGATTTTAGAGCCTAAAATAATCAACAAAATTGTGGTTATCATTGCCCTATCAATAACGGAGGCGGAATATATGGTAATGGGTGGGTGTGTTTCTCAACTCCTTTGGATTATGCACCCTTTAGAGGATTATGAGTTACATTACACTAAGGTCAAAGTCTTGTGTGATAATGTAAGTGCAATCAATTTAACCAAAAATCTAGTTCATCACTCTAGGACAAAACACATTGAAGTGAAACATCACTTTATTAGAGACTATGTGGCAAGGGGAGACATAGAACTTCACTATGTTGAATCAAAGTCGAACCTAGCCGATATCTTTACCAAGCCTCTTCCCGAATCGGAGTTTACATCCTTAAGAAGAGGCCTTGGAATGTGTTTTGTGGAAGTGTAGGATGAATTTTATGATATTGGATGTGAAAAAGGGTGCCTGATCCATTAGGGTGATACATTTGATTCACTTGTGCTTGTGACACATTGTTGAACCATTAGAAGTATCAAAATACGAAAACTAGACCAACTATGGGGAAGGTAAGTGTTTAATCAATGGACACTTTGCCCAAAGATCATAGTTGGACATTTTAAACCTTTGAAAACCATTTTATGTCTTATATACTTTGCCATGTTTTTAAAAGTCATATGATTGCAAAACTAGATATTAATTTTGATACAAAATGTAGTGCTTTTCAAGGTTTTTGAGTTTTTATCAAATGTCATGCATGTTTGAAATTTTATATGGACTAATATTTTTCTCTGATAGAGTATATCGTTTCAAACATGTATGCAAAATTTTACAATTTTTGAAATTTTCTGGGAGTTTCTGAAATTCGGCAGAAAAGTTAAAAATTCAGACTGATGGCGTATCAGTCGACTGCCCCATGGGCAGTCAACTGGCACGACCAATTTCATCTTCTGTGAGAAATTTCAGAAATCCAACTTTCTCTCATTTGATGCCATAGGGTTGGGTTGCTTGAGGCAATCCTTTTGATGGTGTCAAAGGGGGAGAATGGGTGGTTTAAGTTAGAATTTTAACTTGAAATGGATGGTTTAAGGTTTTCCTTCTCACTTAAACCTTGAATGATTAAAAATGGGGAGAAGACATGGATTAAGGGGGAGGTTAACTCTTAGGTTCTGATATGTCTTACATTTTTAAGATTGTTGAGTGTTAAGTGGAAAATTAACTTGGATTATGATTAGAATTGAAAATGGGGAGAAGACATAGGTTAAGGGGGAGGTTACCTCTTAGGGTTACTATGTCCTATGCTTTTTCAATTGCTATCTTTTGCTATTGTTATTGTGGATGTTATTTATCTCTAACTTAAACATATTGTCACACATCAAAAAGGGGGAGATTGTTGAGGCAATCGTGTTAGTAGGAGCCCTAGAGCCAATTATGTGATGATTGACTAGGGACATTTTGTATCATATTCTATTATTAATAAAGGCATGTTTGGTTATTATACTTACTTTGTATTTGTGTCAAATAACTAAGTATAATAATATCCTTGGGTAGTAGGTTCTTATCTACATTATATCGATTGGTTGAATCAATAGTAAGATGATATAGAGAACACTACTCTAAACCATTCCTAGTCAAGTATTAATATTCAATGACAATATTAATACATGGAGACTAGCATGTAGGTCAACTGATGATTTAAGCTCACAAGTCATGGATATGTGATATCAAGTTGACACATGGGTATACATTGGAGAATGTGTACTGAATTGACCCGCCATGAGAAAGTTTCATAGATTGTCATATGAGTGTTATAGACTTTCTCATGTGACTATTGGTATGAATAGTCCTTAGACCTGAAGTCACTACGGTTCCCTACATAAGGAGTTATGTACTTTAGTATCGTCAAACGTCACCCGTAACAGGGTGGACTATAAAGGCGATCACTGGGTATGTAATGAATTATGCGGAGGGATGTGAGTGATGTAGATGGGATCTATCCCTCCCATATGATGGGAGTGATATCTGTGGGCCCCTTGATCGAGTAGGACTGCTAAAACGCATGGTCATGCTCAAATGAGTCAATATGAGATATTGAGCTCATTTGTTTGAGTGAGTCTACTCAAGGATCAAGAAACACAAGATTAATTGAGGATGACACGGTCTATGCCTCATTTGTCAATCTAGATATCAAAGATAGAAGGACAATGTCATACATTATCATAATCACGGAGGTTTAGTCGGATCTCGATTTTTCTTGTTACTTGGGTAGCAATGATGCATTGCTAGATGTCGCTTATTGCTTATGTGTCTAAAGTGTTTAGGCACATTGCCAACATCACGAGAACCTATTGGGTCACACACAAAGGACACAATGCTTCAGGAAACCTGATAGGAGATCTGAGCCCGAGTTGGGAACTCGGGAGGTCAGTTCAGGGGGCTCGAGTTGGGAACTCGAGAGTGCGGGTCGGAGCTCGGCAGACAGAGTCGGAGCTCGGCGGACAGAGTCGGAGCTCGGCGGACCGAGTTGGAGCTCGGCGGACCGAGTCGGAGCTCGGCGGACCGAGTCGGAGCTCGGCGGACCGAGTCGGAGCTCGACCGACCGAGTCGGCACTCGGCAGACTGGGTCGGAGCTCGGCAGACTGGGTCGGGAGCTCGCCACTCGGGAGACTTGGTCGGGAGACCGAGTCGGAAGCCCGAGAGGCCCGGTCGGAGTTGCATGAAGGAAAGAGAAAAGTCTCTCTTCATTGGATGAAAAGATTCTTTTCTTGCATGGGAAAAGATGAAGAGACACATGAAAAGATGTGCTCTTTATTGGTATTGATGAAGGAAGCCAAAGAGACACAAACCTCTTCATATTCATGGGATGATTATAAAAGAGGGACTTGTGACTTTGGATGAGGTCTTCTTGCCTTAGCTTTTCCCCTTCCCTTCCTCTCTTCTTCCTCTCCTCCCTTTTTGGCCGAAACCTTATTGTAAGGTTCTTGGTGTTCTGCGAGCTACCTCAAGTTGCTAGCACAACTAAGGTAGCTCTCCCGAAGTTGAGAGATTGTGTCCGTGTGGATACGAATAGAGGCACGGACGCTTGAACGTGCAAGAGATCCGGCGCATCTTGGACGAGCGGGATAAACGAAGGGCACGCTTCAAAGGTATAAACAGTAGATAAATTTATTAGATAGATAACTTCGTACGAGTTTTTCTTTCACATGGATCGCTCGTGGGTTCTTGTTTCCGCTGCATTTTTATGATTTTGTGCCGGGAGAACCCAACAAATCGACCCTTAAATGATTGGAAGATCATGGTTTTGATGTGTGTGGTTGAATTTGTTTAAGGTTAGAGTGTTATGTTGTATTTGATGTGTGTGATTGAGTTTGCAGGACTTGGAGAATCACACATGTTGGACATATCCGAGGGACGAGAGCCGAGGGAGGAGAGCTCCAAGGGCAAGCCGGGAAGTAGACTTCAAGGGTACACGTGAAGGGTGGCATGGAAGCAAGCCAAGGGAAGGCTTGCGTGCGCATCCGAGGGACGATAGCCAGAGAAAGAGGACTTCAAGAGGCAAGCCAAGGGAGCAGACCTGAAGGCATACGTGAAGGAGAAGGTCCGGAGTGGCTGGAGCTGAGCTGAGAGGCAGGGCAGTCGACTGGCCCTGGGGTAGTCGACTGCCAAAACCCACAGAAAGTTTTCGGCCTCGGACCAGTCGACTGCCCATGAGGCAGTCGACTGGTATACCCCGAAAACTAGCCGTTGGCTAGCAATTAATGCTAGACCAGTCGACTGCCCCTGGGGCAGTCGACTGGTGCGGGGCTAGACAGACTGCGAGTTTGTCCTGTTCACCTATAAAGGAGCACCTTTTTGCATGAGCACGGTACGGTTCCATACATTGTTGAAGTGATGCTCGTCTGAAGAGTGTTTTCCACTTCCTCTCTTGTATTCTACTATATTCTGAAAAGAGGAAAATCGACTGTAAAGGTTTCTCCACCTCAAGGAGAGTTTTTGATAGTGAAAAGTGGTGCTCGTGGCGTGGATCCTTAGACTAGTCATCCATCTGGGTGGATACCAAGTAAACGATAGGTGTTAGCATTGTAATTGTTTTCATTTGCATATTATTTCCGCTGCGCTAACAAATTTGTAGAGATCCAATCCGAAAAAGTGCTATTCACCCCCCTCTAGCACGCCTAGACGATCCTTCATTTATCACCACGATCCAATCGTAATGGCTCGATACTTTTACTTGATGTCTCTCCACATCAGTATTGAACTCTTTAAAGTAATCAAAGACTCAGACTTACGGTCCATTATGTAAATGTATCACTACCTTGAATCATCTATAAAATAGACTAAGTATTCAAGGCTACCTCGATCCTGGATAAATTAAGGACCTACATAAATCAGAATGAACCAACTCTCACACATCTTTTGGTTCTATGTCCTACGGCTTTGAAAAAACCACTTGGTCATCTTACCTTCCAAGCAAAAGACAAAGGTTAGGAAGATAAGTCTTCCACCAATGAACCCAAGGGCCCATTGGCTATCAACCTTTGAATCCTACTAAGGTTAAAAAGATCAAGCCTTAGAGCCCAAAGACATGTTTGGTTCATCTCGGAAGGAACCTTTCTCTTATCTTGGTTTAGATGATAAGCTATTAACATCTAATTGCATCATGGGACCTTTTGGTTTTAAAATGTACCAATTGTCTATCAATGTACTATAATAGATAATCTTTCTATTCCACTTTTCCATAAAAAGCAATAGAATATCTTATTCCAGAAACTGAACAAAAGTTCTTTCCAAAAATTAGGTACATAAAAACAATGTCAATAAAATCAAAAACTTTATCATCCTATCTAATAGTCAAAT
>JAGFNQ010005118.1:0-124533 GCA_024364735.1 Boesenbergia rotunda
TTTGCACTCATAAACAGGTCACATTTGGTTTGCTCTTTTCATTTGAAGGATCAGCTGGTTCTTCCTTTCTTCGGCTGGCTTTCCTTCTGTTTATCTGGTTTTTTAGTTCCTTGTAGTAGTCCCGGGCTAGACGAACCAGCTTAGGTCGAGTTCCTTCGCTTTCTTCTGAGTCTGAGTCTGAATCATACTCGGGTGCAGGTTGAGGTTTCTTCTTGGTCATCTTTCCAGTTTTACCTGCAACAAAAGCAATGCCTTTCTCGGCCAGATTGCAGTTAGTCTGTTCATATAATTCGAGTTCTGAAAATAATTCATCTAGTTTAATTTTAGACAAATCCCTTGAAACTTTGTACACATCTACTATAGATGCCCACAAAGTATTTCTAGGGAAGGCGTTAAGAGCATACCTTATCAGGTCACGATTTTTTACCTTGTGACCGATGATGTGTAGACCGTTCATCAGCTCCTGAATTTTAGCGTGGAGCTGAGCTGAGCTGCTGATTCGCTGTCGTTCATCTTGATGGTATACAACTTGTTCAGTAGTAGGTCCCTCTTGCTGATCCGGGTGTCGGAGGTTCCTTCGTGCAACTCAATTAGCTTACCCCAGAGTTCTTTTGCACTGTTGAATGGACCTACCCGGTTCAGCTCCTCTTTGGTTAGGCCGCATTGAAGTGTTTGAGTTGCTTTGGCATCGGCTTCAATTTTCCTTTTTAGGGCGGTATCCCAGTCGGTGTAGGATTGTGGCACTCCGTCAGCATTCTTCGGAATTTCCAGTCCAGACTGGATTATTATCCACATGTCCACCTGAGTTTTTAGGTGGACTTCCATCCTACTCTTCCAGTAGGAGAAATCCTCCCCACTGAAGAGCGGTGGTCTGGCGGTACTGAAGCCCTCTTGCATGGTCATTTAGGAATTATCTGAAAAGAGAACGTAAGGAAAAAAATATCTCAAGACTTGGTCTTGGATTAGTAGTGCGGGAGAAAGATAAAACAATTTTATCGAGTGGTGTTGCACCAACCTCGATCAACGATAAAAATTCGATTAAAAAAAATATTTCATAAAAATCCGAAAAACTCTCAAATTGGTGGTTGCACCAAATTTGAGCTTCCCCACTCTGATACCACTTGTTGGATCGATAGAATACGATAGAGGGGGGGGGGTGAAAATGGTAAAACCGTTTCGGATTAGATTGAGAGAAATTACGCAGTGGAAATAAATAAAAACAAACGCGAACACAAGATTTTACTTGGTTCGGAGTCGCGGTCGGCTCCAACTCCAAGGCCCACGGTCCTTGACCGTTTACTGCAGGTAATACTATAATCATGCAAGTTATTACAAGAAGTTGTACAGTAATAGTGCAGTAAAAACAAAAATCTAACTCTTCGTTACCGATGCCCGGTGTGGATCGTTCTTCGGTGCGTAGGGTCGTCGTCGATGCTAGAACCTTGAGATCAGAAGTTTCCGGAGCAAAGCGCTTGAGCGAAGAGTATTGAGGCGTTGAAAAACTATGTTCTGAAGCCTTGGGGGTCGAGCCCGTTATATAGTGCACCTGGGGGCGCCCGGGACGTTGGGGGCGCCCTCCGCGTGTCACTCAATCCGCAAACCTGTCGGTCAGCCCTTATCCCTCCAGGATCGGGCTCGAGGTTTAACGGGGGCGCCCGGGACACAGGGGGCGCCCCGGTTGACCCAATATGCTGGCTTCTCAGCTGGATAGACTTTGGTTGCTTCGTTGGCTTGGACGCAGGTCGCCCGAGGCATCCGGGGTGCCCAGGAGCACGGGGACGCCCGGGAGCTTGGGGGCGCCTGGCCCAGTGAGCTTCCGAAGCGTTTTCTTGCTCAACTCTTGTTTGGCTTTGACCTTGGGCGTCCGGGACCTCCCGGGCGCCTAACCCAGCTGCTGCCCCTCTCCTTTGAGGCGTTCTGAGCTGCATAAACTCGTTCCTTCGGTCCTGCATCCAGGGTTAGTACCAAACATGATAAAACAAGTATGTTAGTGAATTTTACAGCCGTAGCTGTCTTGGTTCTGACTTTGGGACTCTAAAATGGAACCCTAGGTCGAACCGACGCCTACTGTTCCCTCGACGGGGAACGCGTCCTCACCTACTCCTCTCAGGAGAATTTACCTGTTGCCAACCAGCTCCTCCGGTTGGACTTTTGCCCGGTAGTCCTTCGCAAGGTGCCTAACAGTCCTTTGTCAGGTCTTCGTTACCAAGTAGTCCTTCGCCTGGTGCCTAGCAATCCTTCGCTAGGTCTTCGGTACCAAGCAGTCCTTCGCCTGGTGTCTAGCAGTTCTCCGCTAGGTCTTAGACTCCTAGCAGCCCTTCGCTAGGTGCCTAGCAGTCCTTCGCTAGGTCTTAGACTCCTAGCAACCCTTCGCTAGGTGCCTAGCAGTCCTTCGCTAGGTCTTAGACTCCTAGCAGCCTTTCGCTAGGTGCCCAGCAGCCCTTCGCCAGGTCTTAGGATTTCGATGCCTAGCAGTCCTTTGCTAGGTGCCTAGCAGTCCTTCGCTAGGACTTCAATTTGCACACTCAAGTAACATGTTAGATAAATATAACATCTTAACTTTTAAACTCTTTGCCATTATCAAAACCCAGGTTCGACTTGGGTGCTGTCTGCACCAACAAGGTCTTCGGTGCCCAGCCCTCGGCCAGGACTTATTGCCCAATTCCTCGAATCAGGACTTCGTGCCTAGTGTACCCTAGGACTTTTCCTGCACACTTGAGTAACTTCATTATATCACAATAAAACCTTAACTTATGAACCCTTTGTCATTATCAAAACACAAGTTCGATCTTGGTGCTTCCGGCACCAACATTTATCCCTTCCAATACATGAGAATGCTCGAGTGTATAACGTTTTGGGTTAAGATAAACTCCAGTTTTCTCCAGAAGAGCCAAGCCTTTATCCCTTCCAAAACTTGAAGAATAGAGCTTCAAATATTCAATATCCTACACCGTAAGGACAATCAGTGAATACATTTGTGGTTCACAACCATGGGGCCACACCATTTGCCACAGTGCTTTTCATTGCATCATCACAAACATGGCAATCCGTAGAAGTTAGTTTGACTTACACATGCATATCGGAGCTCCATGCATATATCTCTTTATTGGCATTGTGAAACTGTTGAAGCAAAGACAACCTACAACAAAGTAGAGAAAGAACATCCATGTAATAATGAATAGATTAGAAATCCTAATTTAAAAAAAAAATCATAAAACTTACATTTTGACTATTTTGATGATCTATTATATTTTTAGAATTCAAATTTGATAACTCTTCTTGCCTTCTTGCAACTCTAGAACACTGTACACAAAGAACAAACCCAAAATCATATTTTATAAACCATATCATAACACCTAACCAAAATATTAGTTGAGGTATAAAACCAAACCTTTTTCCGAGACTTTGCCTCCGCCTTTTTCGCAAATTGCTCAATTATGGATTGTTTTCTTTTGTTTGGCGGATGTCACCGAGACCTTACTTTCAATGGAGAGTGGAACTTTTGGCTCTCAATCCGTGAATTACCATTAACCGTGTTGCTAGCTTGAACACTATCCAAGGAACCATCAACATCAATTTCCATGAGTCTTTCTTTTGCATCTTTCAAGATCTCAGTTAAAAATAGTAACCTCTCATCATTTTTGACCCAAGCTTTTGCACTTCTTGTATCAAAGGATGAAGACTATTATATCTTCTTCTTTCTTCTTCCTGAGAATAACAATCATCATAAATATTGGTGATTCCTTGATAATCACGTTTAATGTCTTTGCGCCATCAGTCCAATATATACTTTTCAGAAACATTAGTCACATTTCTTTTGCCAAGAACTAAAATCAAATGTCTACACAAAATGTCTTGAAACTCAAAAAGCTGACATAAACACTTCAAATGGAAGCCCAACTCACAATATTGTACCCAATAAGAAACATTTTTTGAAGTTGCTCCCTCCTTCCCATATACAGTTT
The DNA here is from genome assembly GCA_024364735.1 of Boesenbergia rotunda. Taxonomy (NCBI): domain Eukaryota; kingdom Viridiplantae; phylum Streptophyta; class Magnoliopsida; order Zingiberales; family Zingiberaceae; genus Boesenbergia; species Boesenbergia rotunda. The sequence continues at coordinate 3,966 of JAGFNQ010005118.1, forward strand.
CAACGACTTCAAAAAATAACATATTCCCTTCTTCCCTCACAAATGAAGTATTGCAAAACATCAAACCTCTCATTTCATCCTAAAACAACTTGAAAATCTTATTTGTGTAGACCTTTTGAAACAACCTTTCAAGTGGACTTGCACTAATTACTGGAATCATGGAATTGAAAGAAGCAAAATCAGCATTTTTTCCTTTTCAATTTTGCTTTTCAAAGCATGGTCATATTGTTCGACAAACTGTTTAAAAGTAGTTTTGGAACAACATAATCATCAAAAAAACATTCATACTCTCACTTCTTTGACTTGTCGACATCCCTGCCCAAAATTTATCTTTGACATATATAGGCATCCACTTATAACGACTTTCATACAGAGAATTCAGCCAATCATTTTTTTTAAAATTAAAATCCTCAACCAACTTTTACCAATTGGTATCACAACATTCAATTGTCAAAGAATTATAAATAATTTTCTTTAGCTCTTTCTTTATCATCTTATAGTTGGCGTGATTACCAAACTTGGCTGGAATTTTTTTCATTATATGCCAAAGACATAACCGATGATGAGTGTTTGGAAATACCTCAATAATTGCATTTTCCATGGCTTTGTACTGGTCCGTAATAATACCTCTTGGAGCATGCCCTCTCATGCAGGTCAACCAAGAATTGAATAACCAAATGAATGTTTCGGTATCTTCCTTAGAAATTAAACCACAACCAAGCAACACAGACTGACTATGATGATTTACTCTAACAAATGGAGCAAACGGCATATCATAGCTATTCGTAAGATATGTAGTATCAAATGTAACTACATCAGAAAAATAATCATAAGCAGCCCTACTTCCTTCATCAGCCCAAAAGATATTTCGTATGCGAGAATCATCATCCACGTTAATCATGTAAAAGAAATTAGAGTTTCTACTTTGCATACGACAAAAGTAATCATTCAAGGCTTTTGCATCACCGTGACTAAGTCTTAATCTATGGGATTCATCAATATAATTTCTACACGTTCTCTCATCAAAAGCCAAATTTTCATAGCCACCAGCCTCAACAACAAGTGAGTGATAACTCTTACTCAAAGTGATTCCTGCTTGATCATTCAAATCTAATTTCCTCTTTGTTTGCGCATCTAAAACTTTATTGTATCTAAAATGTCTTGACTTCTTTGGACTTAATGCATGATTGTGTTCAAGAATAACACCATTAATGGTGTATAATCCATCATTCTGAACAATAATATTAATCCTAGCTTTGCAATTTGTTTTGCTTGAAGGTCTAGGATAAAAGAGATTTTTTCCCTTAGGATCATTCTTACCATTTTTTGAGCAGCCGAACGAGAAATACATCTGCTTTCCATCATCTCTCTTTTTTGACCCCAATTTAGAAATGCCAAAACCAACTGATTGTGCATAAGAATTGTAAAAATCCCGAGCTTCTTCTTCAGACGAAAACTTCATCCAAAATTGTGGAGTATTAGCTTCATTGGAGCTTGACGACTCTCCCAACACTTGGGAATCATTCTGCAATTGTTTTTCCATTTCATTTAGTGGCAAACATGAAGTATTTGGTTCATCATCCATCATTGTAGTTTCAAACACCTACAGCCAACATGCAATTGAATAGAGAACTACAAAATGCAATTGAAAATTGAAAAACACTATAACTACAAAAATCCACAAAAACCTTACAGACAAGGATCGGAGAGGAGATGCGGCTGTGGATGCAGGAGAGGAGATTAGATGCTTGGAGATGCGGCTGTTGAAGCGAATAGAACTAAAACTGAATGATCAAAGCTTAAATATCGACATAGTAATAATTAAAATTGTAGTTCAATGGAATTATAAAATTCTTTGATGTTGCAGGAAATCCACAGTACGTAGTTTTGACTGCCTTAGGCATGAATTCATTTTTTTTTAAAAAAAAGAAGAGAACAGTTGCGAGGATGTAGGAGAGGAGTCTTACAAGCGTGGAGCTCGCGACCTCTTTCGGCGGAGGAAAGGAGCTCGCGTGGAGGCCGACGCGGATGTGGCTGTGGAGCTCGCGACCTTTTCCAGTCGCGAGAAGTCCTTTTCCAAGCGCGCAATCAGAGCTCACGAGGAGGTTGGGACGTAGAGGAGGAGGCGACGCGATCGGAGCTCACGAGGAGGTGACGATGCAGAGGAGAGCTCGCGAGGAAGATGGTGACGCAGAGGAAGATGGGGTTTCCTTTCGGCGTGGGATCGGAGCTCACGAGGAGGAAGATGCGACGCAGAGGAGCGCTCGCGAGGGGGGGTTTCCTTTCGGAGGAGGATGGCAGTTCGCGTGTTTAGGGTTTTTTTCGAAGTGGGTCGCGACAACTGGGCGGGTTTTCTCTCGCGAAGGGTTTACTGAGGTGGTCGCTGACGTGAGATGCCACCTCCTTCACTCTGCGTTTCGCTGAGTGGTTTCACTCTCCCTATCATTTTTCAAATAGTAAGAGACCAAAAGAGTTACTTGGTTGCAACCAGGACGATTGCTAATCCAAGGTGTTGAAAAGCTCAAAATTAAAAACTCCTTTCATTGTAGGCGGAGAAGCCTCTTACTCTTGAAACCTCAGAAATAGACTAGGAAATTTAGTACAAGTTGTTGTCCTCTAATCCTAACCTTAGGGGATATTTATAGCTCGAAAACTGAAGTTACTGCTGTACTAACGTGGCATTGAGGTGCCTCAGTTATGATCTGAGATGCCTCAGTTGGATGGATTTTATCCACAGCAGCCAACGGTAAACATTGATAACTTTTGATCTTAGGCACCTCAGTTGCGACCCAATGCACCTCAGTTCCAACTGTAGGGATCTATAGGCAAAAATATTTCAAAAATCACAGTGGAAATAAGAGATCCCACGAGCGATCCATGCGAAAGAAAACTCATACAAAGTTAATTTACAAATTCCTATCGTATAGGTATATCTTTGGCACGTGCCCTTCACTTATCTTGCTTGTCCGAGGTATGCCGGATCTCTTGCACGTTCAAGTGTCCGTGCCTCTATGCGTATCCACACGAATACAATCTCTCAAGCTTCGAAGAAGAATCACCTTTGTGGTGCTAGCTACAAGAGGAGATTTACAAAGCAAAAGGAGAGGGAGAAGAGGGATTTTGGCCAAGAGAAGGAAGGGAAGGAAAAATGACAAGTTCATCATCCAAATGACAAGAAGAAAACTCTGTTATACTCATCTCATGAATATGAAGAGTTTTTATCCCTTTATCTTCCCTCCATTAATGCTAATAAAAACCCATTTAGAGCATATTTTCTCATGTGACTCTTCAACTTCTCTTTATCCAATGAAGAGAAACTTTTCATCTTCCTCTAATATTAATTTATTAAACATTTTAATAAATTAATATCTCATTCAAATATGGTTGAGTCTAATCTAAATGAGTCAAACTCAAATTAGATCTCAATCCCATAATCCAATTAAATTCACTTGAGTCTAACTCAATTAATCCAATTCGGATCAAATCTTAGTCAAACTAAGATCAATTAATCTCCGAAGCATCGTATTCTTAGTATGTGATCCAATAGGTTCTCGTAACGTTGACAATATATCTAAATCACTTTAGACACATAAGCAATGAACGACATCTAGCAATGCATCATTGCTACCCAAGTGACGAGAAAATCGAGATCTGACTGAACCTCCGTGACTATGACAATATATGACCTTGTCCTTCCATCCTCGATATCTAGATTGACCAATGAGGCATAGACCGTGTCATCCTCAATCAATCTTTATGTTTCTTGATCCCCGAGTAGATTCACTCAAACAAATGAGCTCAATATCTCATATTGACTTATTTGAGCATGACCATGCATTTTAGTAGTCCTACTCGATCAAGGGGCCCACAAATATCACTCCCATCATATGGGAGGGATAGATCCCATCTACATCACTCACATCCCTCCGTATAATTCATTACATACCCAGTGATCACCTTTATAGTCCACGCTATTATAGGTGACGTTTGACAATACCAAAGTACATAACTCCTTATGTAGAGAACCGTAGTGATTTCAGGTCTAAGGACTATTCATACTAATAGTCACATGAGAAAGTTTATGACACTCATATGATAGTCTATGAAACTTTCTCATGGCGGGTAAATTCAGTACACATTCTCTAATGTATACCCATGTATCAACTTGATATCATATATCCATGATTTGTGAGCTCAAGTCATCAATTGACCTACATGCTAGTCTCCATGCATTAATATTGTCATTGAATATTAATGCTTGATTAGGAATGATTTAGTATAGTGTTCTCTACATCATCTCACTATCGATTCAACCAATTGATATAATGTAGATAAGAACCGACTACCCAAAAACATTATTATACTTAGTTATTTAGCACAAATATAAACTATAATTACCAAACATGCCTTTATTAATGATACAATATGATACAAAAAGTCCCTAATCAATCATCACATAATTGGCTTTAGGGCTCCTACTAACAATCTCCCACTAGCACTAGTATCAATCACTGTAATATCTAATACCCAGTGATCTAGTGTGACCATCATGCTTCTTCTGTGCCAAAGCCTTGGTCAAAGGATTGGCGATGTTAGCATCAGTGGGTACTCTACATATCCTCACATTTCCTCTATCGATGATCTCTCGAATGAGATGGAAGCGCCGTAGTATGTGTTTGGTCCGCTGATGAGAGCGAGGTTCCTTAGCTTGAGCAATAGCCTCATTGTTGTCACAATAGAGGTCTATTGGGTCTGCTATACTAGGAACCACACCAAGCTTTATATGAACTTCCGGATCGAAACAGCCTCTTTTGCTGCATCAGACACAGCAATATACTTGGCCTCTATTGTAGAATCTGCGACTGTGTCCTGCTTCGAACTCTTCCAGCTTCGAACTCTTCCAGCTCACAACACCACCATTCAAGAAAAATACATACCCTGACTGGGATCTGAAATCATCCCTATCAGTTTGGAAGCTTGCGTCACTGTAACCCTTTACAGCTAGCTCCTCATTGCCTCCAAATATCAAGAAATATTCTTTCGTCCTTCATAAGTACTTAAGAATATTCTTGACAGCTGTCCAGTGACTTTCACCTGGATCTGACTGGTATCTGCTCGTCATGCTCAAAGCATATGAAACATCTGGACGAGTACAAAGTATGACGTACAATATAGACCCTATAGCTGATGCATAAGGGATCTGATCCATGCGGTCTCTCTCCTTCTTAGAAGAGGGACATTGAGTCTTTGAAAGACATACACATATGACATCGGCATAAATCCCTTCTTGGAATTTTGCATGGCAAAGCAATTAAGCACCTTGTCAATATATGCACTCTGACATCGTGGGACCCTTCCCCGTCCATATCGTATATGATGTCTTTATGACAGCCTTTGATGAAGCTCGGTTAAGTGTGAAAAGAGCCGTCTCTAGAGCGAATCCCTATAAGGAAGTAGGAAGATCTGTCTAACTCATCATTGATCGTACCATATCTAATAGAGTACGATTTCTCCGCTCGGACACACCATTCCATTGTGGTGTTCTAGGTGGAGTGAGTTGGGATATGATCTCACACTCTACTAGATGGTCACGAAATTCTTGGCTAAGGTATTCACCACCTCGATCTGATCGAAACATCTTAATATTCTTGGCAAGTTAGTTTTGTACTTCACTCTTGAATTCTTTGAACTTTTCAAAGGATTTCGACTTGTGTTTCATTAGATACACATAGTCATATCTACTGACATCATCAGTAAAAGTGATGAAGTACTGATAGCCTCCTCTAGCTGCGACATTAAATGGGCCACATACATCAGTATGTATAAGTAATAACAAGTTTGTCGCTCTTTCGCCGTGTCCACTAAATGGAGTCTTGGTCATCTTACCTAGAAGACAAGATTCACATGTCTCATATGATTCAAAATCAAATGAGTCCAGTAATCCATCCTTATAGAGTTGGGATATGCGACTCTCATTTATATGACCTAAGCGACAATGCCAGAGATACGTTTGGTTCAAATCATTTAGTTTGAACAGTTTGATATTTATGTTATAGATTGGATTATCTGAGTCTAGAACATAGAGTCCATTCATAAGTAGTGCACTACAATAGAACATGTCATTTAACATTATAGAATAACATTTGTCCTTTATGATAAATGATTGAGATAAAATGTGTCGCTTTACTTTGGCAAACTCAATAACAAATGATCGAGGTAGTTTATGAGTACCAAACTTTGGTAGGCATATCGAGTTGACTAAATTAAGATAAATGTTTATCTAATCATGCATCACATACACATATTGCATATATCAACATATAAGCGGTAAAATATGATATGGTTATGACCCGTATACTACGATCTTCTCAAGCCAATGAGAAAATCAATGGTCAACCTAGGGATAACATCTTCTCCAAGTGCATCCTTCAGTCGTCATGTGTTGTCGGCTTCCTTCTTGTAACTTTATTCTTCAATGGACATTCCACTCCTTATTTTGTATATTGCAAATTAGGAAAACTCGAGTTACATTGGAGTCTAAATCTATTTTACAACTAGAAAAATAGAGATAAGGCATGACACGTAGGTCGTATTATGAATTACATTACAGCATGCACACACACAGATATACAATCAATTATATTGGGGTTAAGGTCATAACCATGCACCATGTCATCAATCACATACAATAGATTTAGGACATCAATTTTTTATTATGATTGTAAAATGCTCATGAGCCAAAACCATAGGTTATAAAATTTATTGAATACAATCGGACCATAGCACGCTTTCATATTCATATGATAATGCTATGGACTTTTGGATTGATCAACACAAACTTTTGTGTCTCAACAAATGCTTATACATTACACAATCCATAACAAAATTATGTCCTACTTTTATATCACATATAAAAGTTTTTCTAAATTTTGTATAATCTTTTGCAAGTGGCTCTGATACCACTGTAGAGATCTATAGGCAAAAATATTTAAAAAATCGCAGTGGAAATAAGAGATCCCACGAGCGATCCATGCGAAAGAAAACTCATACAAAGTTAATTTACAAATTCCTATCGTATAGGTATACCTTTGGCGCGTACCCTTCGCTTATCCCGTTTGTCTGATGTATGTCGGATCTCTTGCACATTTAAGTGTCCATGCCTCTATGCGTATCCACACGAACACGATCTCTTAAGCTTCGGAGAAGAATCACCTTTGTGGTGCTAGCCACAAGAGGAGATTCACAAATCAAGAAGGAGAGGGAGAAGAGGGATTTTGGCCAAGAGAAGGAAGGGAAGGAAGAATGATACGTTCATACTAATAGGGAACCGTAGTGACTTCAGGTCTAAGGACTATTCATACTAATAGTCACATGAGAAAGTTTATGATACTCTTATGATAATCTATGAAACTTTCTCAAGGCGGGTTGATGGACCTGAAATAGGCTGTCACGAAATGTGTGGGTCCTCCAAATTTAAATATGTTTATAAAATGCTGGAAACCCTTTTTGCAATCAAAATATGAAAATGTAGTAAAGGGGCCACAGGTCGTATTTTTCCTCGGGACTAGTTGATGTTGTGTGATTCGAGCTTGTATTTATGTCGTGATTGTTTTGGGTTTCAAATAAGGTTTGGGTTTGGTTTGCAATTCAGAGATGAAATCACAATGAGAATAAAGGGAATCAAACTAATGAACCAAACAAGATGATAGCAATTAATAACTCAATTAATGGCAATTAAATCAATCAATGCAATGTTGCAAAATTCGGGAAATCAAGCTGATATCAATTTGATCCTTAGGCTGGCAGTGTTTGCAATTCAAAACAACCAAGGGCTGAGCATTCTATAGACAAATTGACACAAAGTCAATGTCGAACTCACTTGATACAAGATGCATGCCACCAAATCTTGATACACAAGGAATACAACTTATGAGCCTAATTGAGACCACTATTCCGAGACAAATCACATGTAATTGAAACTGATTTCAAGTACAACCTACTTCAATCAGTGCAGAGATTCAATCTTAACAGAACATTCAGAAAATCAGCAACATGTGAAGTCACTGCTTTTCATGTGCAGAATTCAATATGCAGAACCCATTCAAAAGTTGAGCTTGATGTGTAAAATTTAACTTGATGCAAACTTTCAGAATTGCTAATCTAACACGCAGGATAGAATAGAATTCAGAACATCCAAATGCAAAGCCAGCTACTTAGTTTAGCTTGATACAAAATTAGTGAGTATTTACAGCTGCACAATTCAGAATCGAATTGAGTACAAAAATAACTGCAGAATTTCAGATGTCATGAACTGGATGCAAGTCAAACAAAGCTACTGATGTGAAGTAAATGGAGGTGAAGCAAACAAATAAAGTTCAAACTTCAGAAACAAATGAATGTGCTGATGGACTGATACGCAAATTGAAACTGATTTGCTACATGTGCAGGAAATGCAGAAATGAAAATCAGATTACAAAAATGAAGTGGTTACACAATAACTAATGCGCAAAGCTTAAGTCGAGTGCTATTTAGCTAAAACAAACTGCAAGGTAAACTCATAGAGTAAAACTAAAGCAAGCTTGGAACAAAATGCAGGAATTCAATAGAAAGGGCTGATACGCAACTACAGGACTGGTAAGCAAGCTGTAAACAGAGATACCAACTGATATGCAAGGAATAAACAGAAAATAAACTAAATTAAATTCAATTGATCACTGAACAAGCAATCTAACTAACTACTTGCAGCATTGAAACACTAATTAGAGCTGGAACAATTCCGAATTTAAAACTAAGTGGCTGATACGAAAAATTCAGTAATGAAGTGCCAGAATTCAAAATTACAGCTAAAACAGAAATTACAATAAGAAATCTAAACCCCAATCCTTCCCTAGCTCAATGTACTCCTTGTTCGTCACGCAAGGGTGAGCCTCGAACCCGTAAGCTCAGCAAATCAGTGGAAAATCCATCTCTGCGATCAAATCCATCTAAATTCTGCTCAAGCTGAAAACAGCAATCGATTTCTTCAACCTTGCTGTGGTGGATTGCGACGATGACTTGGGAACGCTCCGAGCCTTCCAGGGAACCCCTCCGGATAGCTCGGATGAAATGAAGATGGTGCACAACTGAGATTGATGGAATCTGATGACAGAGCTACGGAAACCTCACGAAACTCTGTCTTTGGGCAAAATTCAAGCTGGAAACGTCTCAGCGAGCTCTCCCCACTGACCTAGCACTTGTTCTAATGCAAGATTGAGGGGTCGCGCCTCGGATTGAAGAAAAAGCTTGAAAAAAATGAAGAACGGCTGAAGAATGAAGAACTGTGCGGCGAAGACGTGACAAGCAGAAGCTGCGCAGAATTTCTGATTAAGTACTTGACAACGGACGACTCAGATTGATTTGAGAAAATCCAATGGCTAATCTTGCTCTGATTTAATCCAAACTTTGATGATGATGATCTGGGGTCAGGATCTGCCTCATGGTAGCTCGGATCCTCCAGATGTGCAACGGATGGTCCAGATCAACCTAATCTTTTAATGGACGATCTAGAGCCCTCCGAGCTTGATCCAACGGTTGAATGAGCTCTGATTGGGATGAAACCTTCAGATCTTGATCAGAGTGCTTGATCAACCCTAACCCTAGCTCGGATTGCTTCAGATGGTCCCAGATAGCTCAGATCTAGCCGTTTTTGAATCGGACGACCCAGATTAATCCGAAGCTTGATAACTCGATCCGGGTCCACTTCCGACTCAAGTTTGACCCAGTATGCCCTAGGTCCATGAATCTTTCATGCCTACAAAAATAGATCAAAAATTTAGTGGCCAAATAATCCAAATATGTGCAGATTTGCAATTAAGTCCAAAATTAGAGGAAGTTCTAAAACCTAGGGTAAATTCACAATTAAGCAAGTAAAATATGGGTCAAACTTGGATTTTAGCAATTAAAATAATCAATAAAATGATACTTATCACGGGTCAATTCAGTACACATTCTCTAATGTATACCCATGTAACAACTTGATATCATATATCCATGACTTGTGAACTCAAGTCATCAATTGACCTACATGCTAGTCTCCATGCATTAATATTCTCCTTGAATATTAATGTTTGACTAGGAATGCTTTAGTATAGTGTTCTCTTCATCATCTCACTATCAATTCAACCAATCGATATAATGTAGATAAGAACCTACTACCTAAGGACATTATTATACTTAGTTATTTGACACAAATATAAAGTATAATAACCAAACATGCTTTTATTAATGATAGAATATGATACAAAAAATCCTTAGTCAATCATCACATAATTGACTCTAGGGCTCCTACTAATACCAACTTGAGGCGCCTCGGGTTTTAACTAAGGCACCTCAGTTCTGTTTTGACGCAAAACTCCATCTATTCAATTGAGGTGCCTTCTCAAGCACATACGACATCTCAGTTGATCATTTGGTCAAAGTCAACATTCATATTGACTTTTTTGAGTTTCATCCGCTTGGGTATTTCCAGCCATTCAGAGTTAAGTTCACTTGTACCTAACTCTGGCATTCTCCTTAAACAGACTTCCTCCCTAGTTTCTCATCCCTCGGATGTTGTGCACGCCCTTCTCGTCCACCGGTGTACTCTTCCACAGTATTTGCGTCTCATGGATGCACTGAACCTGTCGACTCCCATCCCCGTGCCATCATTCTCGTCTGTTGCGTCTTCTGCTAGGCTTCTTGAGCTCCTAAGCTCCTGCACACTTAGACACAAAGATAAAAAATAATCAGGACCTAGCTTGACTTAGTTGATCACATCAAAATAAACTTGGGGTATTTACAATCTCCTCCTTTTTTATGAGAATCAACCAAGTTGAGTTAGGGTTAACAAAACATAAACTAATATTATTTTTAATAAAATAAAAAACAATAAAATACTTTTGCACAAAAAAATATTCCAACTAAACCTCTCCCTTAACTTAACTCTCAAAATTTTGCCCCATTGATCACATCGGAAATCGGGATTTATAATTAAATATTGCAAAATAAAATCAAAGGGGTAAAATTTTATCTTCGAAAACAAATTCATAGAAACTCACCAAATTTTTTTATTAAAGTGTCAAATCAGTAGACTTAACTTTATAAAAAAATTTCCCGATTAAACAAACTTTATATGTATCACAAAATAATTTTTATCACAGAATTCAAAATTTTTTTAAAGAATTCATAGAAATTCATGAAACATTCAAAAAAATTTCAAATAATCAAATAAATTTTTAACACAATTTATTAAATCTTCTGACTACTAAGCATGCATAAAATTATATTTAACGGTTCAAAATCGATTTGGGAACTCAATAAAGATTCCTACGTACTAGATTAATCAACAACTTAGATGGAACATAATTTTTAGGTACTTTTGTAATTTGACCCTTGTGGTTCCTCAAATACCAATTTAGTCCTCCAAAATACTTAACTTTTGAGCTAAAACATTTAAACATGCATGATTTTTTAACAATTTAATTTGTTCTTTTAGTTTATCATTTTCATACTTTAATTGCTTATATAGTTCTAGTGGACAAATAGAGGCTAATTTTCTTTTTAGGTATGTATTTTTATTTTTCAATTTGCATAGTGATCTAGTCATTTGTTTGATACCATGATATAATTGATCAGGAGGTAGCAAACATATCTCACTTACTATGTCGCGTTCGAAGTTAGAAGCTCCTCTTTCATCGCTGCTTTCTTCTGAAGTAGCTCACCCTTCATCTGTACTCTCTTCTTAGTGGTTTGCCATAAGCGTTAATTCGGCGTATTCCTCGAGTTCGGTCTCATCCGATGATGACTTGTCTCATATAGCCTTCAAATTCTTGTGCTTGGACTTGTTTACTTTTTTCTCCTTCAGTTTTGGGTAGTTGCCGTTTATGTGCTCTTCTTATTGGTAATTGTAGTATTTGACTTTTCTTCTTCCCGAAAATACTTCTTGCCTTACATCTTATTAAACTTTTTAGATTTAAAATATTTATTTAGCTTTCTTATCATGTAAGTTGTTTCCTCTTTATCGGCTGAAGACACTGCTTCTAGTTCAACCTTTCTTGTGTTCAAGGTAATATTATCCATCCTTTTGGTTCTTTTTGCGCATTGACTCATGAAGTTTAAAAGTGGAAAATAAATTTTCTAGTGTACTAACCTCGAAGTCCTTGGAAATGTAATAAGACTCGACTAACGATATCCATTCTGGTGTTCTGGAAAAGTGTTCAGGGCATACCTTAACGAATCTCGGTTTATTACCTTTTCTCTAAGATTCGTGAGTCCAGTGATAACTCCTTGATCTTCGCATGTAGTTCGACCACCGTTTCTTTTTCTTTCATCCAGAGATTGGTTAGCTCATTTTAGAGTGGATCTCTTCGTGCTAACTTTGCTTCCGAGGTTCTTTCATGCAATTCCAAGAACTTCTCCCATAACTCTTTTGCTGATGTGTATATGCCAATCTGGTTGACTTCTTGAGCTAGTAACACGGTTAGCAGATGGAACTATGCTTTTCCATTAATTAAGAAGTCAACTTGGTCCTTCTTCGACCAGAGATTCTCTTCCTTATCTTCGAGTGGTACAAAACTATTTTTCATGATAAGTAATAATTCAAAATCCATTTTAAAAAATACCTCCATCATGCCTTTCCACATCGCAAATTCCCCCTTGAACTTTGACTGATAATGCTCGGTCCAACCATCATCTTCGTTCTTTAAGTGGCGGTTAGTCCTCCTGAAGTGGTTGGGATCTGATACTACTTGTTGGTCCAGTGCGGCTAAAGGGGAGTGAATAACCTTGCAAATAAAATACTAGATCTTTCACACTTTCATTAACAAAGATAATAAGTTAGTTTAAACAATATAAACAAAGTATGAACAACATAAAGTGAAAATAGTAAGAGACAAAAAGAGTTACTTGGTTGCAAATAGGGTGACTGCTAATCTAAGGAGTTGAAAAGCTCAGTATCAAAAACTCCTTAATTTCGTTGTAGGCGGAGAAGCCACTTACAGACTCTTGAAAGCTCAAAAATAGACTAGGAAATTTAGTACAAGTTGTCCTGTAATCCTAGCTTTGGGAGACTATTTATAGTCTGAAATTGAAGTTATCATTGTGTTGACATGGCATTGAGATGCCTTAGTTGGATAGATTTTATCCACGACAACCAACGGTAAACATTGATTTTTTTTTTATTTGAGGCGCCTCAATTGCGATCCGAGGCGCCTCAATTGCGATCCGAGGCGCCTCAGTTTCGACTTGAGGCACTTCGGGTTCTAACTGAGGCGCCTCAGTTTTGCTTTGACGCAGAACTTCATCCATTCAACTAAGGTAACTTCTTAGGCACCTGAGGTGTCTCAGTTGACCATTTGGTTAAAGTCAATTTCATGTTGACTTTTTTGACTTTTGTCTACTTGGGTGATTTCTGGCCATCTAGAGTTGAACTCACCCCAACCCAATTCCAACCTTCTCCTCGAATAAGCTTCCATCCCGGTATCTCGTCCCTCGAATGTTGCACATATCCTTCTCATCCACCGATGTACTCTTCCGCAATATTTATGTCCCATGGATGCACTGAGCCCGTCAACTCCCTTCCCCATGCAATCCTTTTCGCCTGTTGTGTCTTTCACTCGACTTCTTGTATTCCTAAGCTCCTGCACACTTAGACACAAGGATAAAAAATAACTGGAACTTAAGATAACTTGGTTGATCAGATGATCAAAACAAACCTGGGGTACTTACATGTTATAGTTTCCAAGCTAAAAAAACTGAAAATGAAAAAGTTTAGGTGATCATGGCATATAATAAATGTATTTAGAGTTTATATTGAGGAAATGCTAATTTAAAAAAAAAAATAATCAGGGCGCCTGGATTGAATTTGAGAGCCCCAACTAGGGGTTCTTCGGGGCGCTTGGATTCAATCCAAATGCCCTGACTATACGTCATGGACAGTCACATAGGCAACTGTCTCACAGGGTGACATAGAGAGAGAGAGAGAGAGAGAGAGGATGTCAAGCCCGATGCCTCCTGTTTGACTATGAGCATCATCCAACATGAGTGGTCTGACACAGTCAAAATCCAATTATTTTAACTCCTCTCTCAGCTGTATATAACAACTTTTATCTCTTTCCTCTTAAATTAAAATAAATTCTCTCATCTCTCTCCTTTGATTGAGAGAAACAATAACTATGGTGCTAATTTTTGATTGAGAGAAAAGTTGTTTCTAATCAAAAGAGAGATAAGAGAGAATTTTATTTTAATTTAAGATGAAAGAGATAAAAGTTGTTGCATACAGCCGAGAGGAGTTAAAATAATTGGGTTTTAGTCCTGTCAGATAACACATGTCGGAGATCGTTCATGATTGCGCAGGAGGCATCAGACAGGATATTATTTCTCTCTCTCTAAGGTTTTATTATCCTAAGGACCTTACAACGTAAACTCTATGCAAACCTCAAATAATTTTTCGGTTTGATTTTTTTTGGTACTTAACATATAACCTAACCCCTAAATCATAAAAATAAAATCTTAAATGACATAATTGTAAGCTAAAAATGTTTCATTATTTTTTTGTTATAAAACAATGTTATTTCTGTGTTTAGTTTAAAAAACAAGCTAAAACTGAGTCGAGTTCTGGTGAGCCTAATTTCGGTTGGCCGAAAATTACCCAAGCAGACAAAGACGGAGGAAAGTCAATACGAATATTGATTTTTGACCAAAAGGTCAATTGAGGTGCCTTAGTTACCTCTAGAGGTGCCTCAATTGAAAAGATCGAGCTTTGTGAATAAGCGAAACTAAGGCGCCTCAAATGATACCTGAGTCGCCTCAGGTCGAAACTGAGGCGCTTTAGGTCGAAAATGATCAACAATTATCATTGATGCTGTGGATAAAAACTTATCCAACTAAGGTCCCTCAGATCACAATTGAGGTGCCTCAGTGCCACGCCAGCACAATAATAACATATATTTTTGGGCTATAAATAACCCCTAGAGCTAGGAAGATAAGATAATAACTTGTATTCAATTTCCAAGCTCTTCTACGAGCTTTCCAACATTTATAAGAGGCTTCTTTGTCTACATTGAAGGAGTTTTTCTTAGTAGAGTTTTTCACTATCTTGGATTAACAACCACTCTGGTTACAACCAAGTAAATCTTGGTCTTTTATTAGTTTCTTTTGTGTTATTCATATTTGATTTAACTGCTATATAATATGTCATCTTTCCTAAGATATTGTAAAAGATATAGTTTGTAATTACAGGGCTATTCACTCCCCTCTAGCTAGCCTGCATGGGACCTACAAGTGAAGGATTGTGTAGTTGTTTATGCTTTTGTTAGCCATTGTTTATATTGGCGCTCTTAGTATTTTATAGTAAATATTTTATCTAAGACTGCTTCCTTTGGTTTCCTTACATTATATTGTTCATGCACTATCTTTTGATTCTCGTCGAGTCATTGTACTCACTATCCCTTATTTTTCCTTTAATTTCTAGGTTAGCAGGTAGAAGATATGTCATGGCTTTGTTTCCTTTAATTTCCCTTACCCGTGTCAAAGGTCTTGGTTGTTGGTCTTGTTCGAGTTTGGATTTCTAGTGAGTTGCTTGGTTTATCTTCCCCTACCTTTGTTTATGGTTTTCTCTCTGTATCAAACTTTGAGCTTTGATATGATAGTATAATTCTTATCTATTTAGTTTGGCAGGTTCACATGTATATGCATAGATATGCACATCATATTTATGAATTTTTGTGATTTTATATTGCATTAGTGTTTGTGTTAGCTTTAATTGGTTTAGTATCAATTATTTTCTATATTATCACTAGGGATTTCGTCCGATTTGGTAGACAAGTATACTCTCGAGACGTGATAATTGTTGTGACGAGGGCAACAACCTCTCCAACTCCAGTTATCGAAGAAGAGGAGAGACAAAAGAAGATCGCACAGTAACAAGACAACAAAAGAATCCTAAGAATAGAGCACGAGAAAGCACCGAACATGAGAAGGAAACAATGAGACGAGACAACGAAGAATTACCGTGATTCAACGACTTGCTTACTCCATGAAAACGACCAATGTTTTATTAAAATTCTCTCAACTCTTATATTAGGTTTACAATGATCCCATATATAGTGTCAAATCTCTTACATGATATTTCAGAGAAAAAATACCAAAAAACTCCATTTTCTAGGTTTTCGGTTGCTTCTTGGATGAGAAACGATTGGGTTGTGCCTCCTGGGCAAGGTCATGCCTCCTGATCATGTCGCTCATCTAGATTTGGACACAGCTATACCATGTCTAGTGGGCACGCTCATGTCTGGCGTGTCATGCTTCGAGAACTAGATATGACCAGGGCGTGTCTGGTGGGATGCCCATCCTTGGACATGCCACACCTCCAAAACCAAACACAGCTCAGCCATGCCAAGCCATGCCCCTTCTTCCCTCTTTCACAATGTCCTTCGTATCAACCTCCGCTCATATATGAGTTACTCGTCAATAATATCTACCTTAGTGAATATCCACCCCTTCAAAGAACACGAGCATTTGAGCAAAATTCCATTTGGAACTTTAGGTTTGGATTATGTTCCTCTAGCATATAGAGACATGGATTAAGTTCAAGTAATTCTTGAACTTTTTTGTGGTTACTGGCTTCTTCAACATGTCTGCAGTATTGCCTGCAATGTAAACGTTTTCAAGTTGAAATTTCCTTTAAGCAATCATTTCTCTTATCTTGTGAAATCTCATATCAATGTGCTTGGTCCTTGCATGATACACCTGATTCTTCTCCAAATAGATAACATTCTGACTATCACACAATAACTTAACTCCACCTTACTGAACACCTAATTCTTTGACCAACCTTATAAGTTATAAAGCTTCCTTCACTGCTTCAGTTACTGCCACATACTTTGACTCTGTAGTAGACAATGCAACAATAACTTGTATCATTGACTTTCAACATATTGGTCCTCCTACTACAGTGAAATTATATGTATCCTGTAGTAGGCTTCCTATCATCTATATCTCCTAGATAATCTGCATCTACATACCCAGTAACTCAAAGATCTTCCAGTTGTCTACTGAATATGATGTCATAATCACTTGTATTCTTTAAGTATTTGAAAATCCACTTCACTACATCTTAATTTGATCGATTAGGATTTGAGAGAAACTTACTTATCATACTAACTGCTTGCACAAAATTTGGTATCATGCAAACCATGACATATATCAGGCAACCAACTGCACTAGCATTTGAAACCTTTGGCATCTCCTAAATCTACTCATCTGTCTTTGGATATTGTGTACTAGATAACTTGATATATTACGCCAGAGGTGTGCATCGACTTCACATTACTCATGTTGAACCTAACGACACCTTCTCCATATTGTTAGGACACATAGACAGCTAGGGAGGGAAGGGTGAATAGATTCAATCGCTTCTTCGATGATGATTTACAACGGATACTCAAACCGAAGACTCCACAATGCTAACACCTCTGATTTACTTGGTCTCAACCACCTTGAAGTGACTAATCCAATGATCTACATAATATACACAATTCCACTATGAACACACTTTTCTCGAAAATAATTTGGAGGCAGAGAAGTTTCACACAAGCTCAAATAAGAATACAAACAACAAACACAAACTAGGTTGCAAAAGAAATCGAAAACAATTACAACAATGAACCTTGTTTTGCTTGCTCTTTTCTTGCTTTGAATTGGCCTCTTGTTGACTCGAAAATGTAGTAGCACTTCACTCCAGAATCACTAAGAATCGACATTGAAAACCCTAGATTAACTCCCCTTAATATGGACGCAGTTCGAGCTATTTTTCGCCTCCTAATCGATTAGGCTTACCCCTAATTGATTGCCACGTAGGATCTACTTGTTCAAACTTGCAGAATGACTCTTTTTTGAACATCTAATGATTGGTGAGCCATATCAATCAATTAGGAAGCCTCTAATCGATTGCCCTAATCAATTTTGAGACTTTTTGTGCTATCGTGAAGATACCTCAATCTATTGCCCTAATCGATTGGTTTAACCTTAATTGATTGCCCAATTGATTTCAAACCCTATAGTGCTTTGTGAAACATAGCTCTCAATCGATTAGGAAATATGCCTAATTGATTTGAGGAGGTCCTAATTGATTAGGAAATCTTCCCAATCGATTCAGACCTCTACTGTTCGATTGAGAAAGCATGCCTAATCGATTAGACCAATAGATTAGGCTTGGCCTAATCGATTGATCAATCGATTCGGGCCCTTATTGTGTTCTCATGAGAACCTTTCTAATCAATTACCCTAATTGATTAGCTTAGGGTCAATCGATTACCTTAATCGATTGCCCAACCCAACTTGCTTGATCCGAGTCAAGGGTTACATTGTCCAACATTTGGTCAACCGTAATTTGTTGAAACTTCTCGTTGACTAGCATCCGGTCAACCTTAACCTGTTAGGACTTGCTCACTAAGTGTTTGGTCATCCCTTGACCCATTTGAACTTTCCATCTCTTGCCAACTTTCTATTGGACTTTCCTTTACCTAACCTCAATTAGGGTTGGTCATTCGACAGACTTCCACCCTACTTAACCTCAGTTAGGACTTTCCTTTGCCAATGTGTGATCCTCTTTGATCCACTTAGACTTTTCTTTGCCTAACCTCAGATAGGATTAGTCACTCGGTAGGCTTCCATCATGCCTAACCTCCAGATAGGACTAGTCACCAAGTAATCTTCTCACCCTGCTTAACCACAGTTAGGCCTTTCCCTTGCTTAACCTCGAGTTAGGACTTTCCCTTGCTTAATCGTAGTTAAGACTAGTCATTTGATAGACTTTTCACCTTGCCTAACTATAGTTAAGATTTTTCCTTACCTAACATCCAATTAGAACTTTCCTAGTAAAGTATCCGGTCACCCTTTGACCTATTTGACTCTTCTTACATATTGTCAAATATCCAGTCAACCTTGACCTCTTCTCATATATTGCCCAGACATAGAAACTTAAGCTCGAGCCAACCCGAGCTTAGTCAAACTGGTTAATTTTGACCCAAAGAGGGTTGCACCAACATATATAGCTACGTTGAGATAGTCATAATCTTCCTATTGCTCTATTCCTATTAATCTCCGTCCTAAGAATTTTCTTAGTCTCACCCAAATCTTTCATGTCAAATTTCTTACTCAGTAGCCTTTTTTAATTTGTAAACCACTTTTTTTTGGAACGGTTTGGCCAGTTAGAAGGGGGGGGGTTTGAATAGCCCTACAAGTATAAAAGTAGATTTTTTATTTTTCTTAGCAACGATAGAATTAGTTAAGCAATTATTAAAAAAACAATAACATAAATAATAATTAAAAGAAGTAAGAGGCTAAAAGGAATAACCCTATATGGCCAAGCGCCCGAGTGGACTCAGGCGCCTAGTTTGCTTGGTTCTGATCAACCTTCAGTTGACTAGTCTTCTAGTGCTCCTGGGTAATTTTTAATCATCCGAAGTTGAGCTCAGCTGAACCAAACCTTTAACCTTTTCCTCGAACGGACTTCCTCCCAGGCTTCTCATCTCTTGGACGTCGCGCACACTCTTCTCATCCACTGGGGTACTCTTCCATAGACTTTACGTCCCTCAGATGCATCGAGTCTGTTAGCTCCTTCCCCGTGTCATCCTACTCAACTGTTGCATCTTCCGCTTGACTTCCTGTGCTCCTAAGCTCTTGCACACTTAGATACAGGGATCAAACCAATAAGACCTAAGTTGACTCGGTTGACCATATCAAAACTATCTCAGGGTACTTACACTTTTATCTTTTTTACAACAATAAGCATGTCATCTACATATAGTAGTAAGAAAACCAATGATCCATTTTCAAGACTTTCATGTATATGTAGCAATCATACTCACATCTCCTATATCCATTTTGATTCATGTACGAATTGAAACACTTGTACTATTGCCTAGGAGATTGTTTCAATCCATAGAGCGTTTTCTTTAACTTGCAAACCAAATGCCCATGTTTGGGCTGACTAAAATCTTCAGGTTGTGATATAAAAATAAATTCCTCCAAATCACTATAAAGAAATGTTGTCTTCACATCTATTTTCTCCAGCAGCAAATCTTGATGTACTACCAAAGTCAACACCACTCTGATCGACGTATGTCTCACCACTGGAAAGAAAATCTAATTGTAGTCAATTCCCTTTCTCTATAAGTACCACTTTGTTACCAAACGCGACTTAAGCTTTACTTCTTCTTCCTTTGACATTGCTTGTTTTCTTCTTTGAAGACTCATTTGAACCCTATAGCTCACTTTCCCTCATGAGGTTCCACTTTATCTCATGTTTGATTCTTATGCAATGATTCCATCTCCTCCGCCATAGCATCCATCCACTTGTCCTTCTCAGAATTTTGAACCGCCACCGGGAAAGATACAAGGTCTTCACTACTGGTGATGAGCATATAAGATACCAAATCCTCAAATCCATATTCGGTGGATAACTTTATGACTCATCTTATTCTGCCTCCAATTATAGTGTGATACTCTGTGTGCCCTGAGCTAGTACCATCAGAGTCATGAGTCTCTAGCTCGACCTACATATAATCTTTCTCCTTGCTGCTGTTTTGTGGTTTTACTATTTCATCTTTTCTTTGAGTACGCTATAACATGGTCTTCTCATCAAATACCACATCTCTACTAATCGCCACCTTCTTTGCCTTAAGATCCCAAAGCTTGAAACCTTTAACTCTTTTCTAATAACACAGAAAGATGCACTAAAAAGATTTCACATCTAGCTTTGATATTTCCTTACTAGATATGTGCATATAGGCTGGACATTCAAATACTCGAAGGTGAGACTAATCAACCTGATTCCTGTTTATACCTCTTCTGATACTTTGCCTTCTAGTATTGTCTTTGATGATCTATTAATTAGATAGCTTGTCATGTTAACCGCTTTAGCCCAAAAGTTTTTTTTTTCAAGTTTTGCATTTAGCCTGAGACATCTTGCATTCTCAATTATTGTCTTGTTCAACCTTTCCAACACACTGTTCTGCTAAGGTATCCTATGAACCAAGAAATGCATCATAATGAATTCGTATACTCAATTCCATTGTTCGACCTAGGCATTTAATCTTCCTTTTGGTTTGGTACTCCACTTCAATTTTTCATAGTTTAAACTTCGAAAAAGTCTCCGATTTGTGACACATGAAGTATACCTAGACCTTTCATGAGTAGTCATCAATAAAACTCACAAAATACAAGTAACCTCCACATGATGCAACATGGATTGATCCCCAGACACTCATATGTACATAATCCAAAATCCCTTCTATCTTGTGACTTGTGGTTTTAAATTGCACCTTGCTCTTTTTTTCAAAAACATAAAATTTGTAGAATTCAAGTTTGCATGTCTTGACATCCTTCAGCAAATCTCTTTTGTGAAGTTTCAGCATCCTAAGTTTGTTGATATCCCCTAGTCATATATACCACAAGACGTGTTGTCTTATTGAGATTCCACCGTGCCAACTCCACCTACAATCGTAGTCTTTATCAACTTGTAGATATTCCCTGCTATCTTTTGTCATTTCTGTACTCAATTCCATTGTTTCCCTGCTATCTTTTGTTTTTTTACTTTTGGCATTTATTTCATACATATTATATGTTATTTGTATCTCAGACTAACCCTGTGTTATAGTTGAAGTAATTGGAGATCAGCAGTCTCTAGGGCGCTCAAGAGGTCTCGGGCGCCTGAGAAGACAGGCACCCGAGTTGTCTTGGGTGCCCGAGTAGACAGGCACCCGAGAGGTCTCGAGCGCCTAAGTACAAAAGTGCCCGAGAGGTCTCGGGCGCCCCTATGCGCAAAACTCAGCCTAGCGAGGCTGAGTTAGTGGTTGCTGATTGGACGCGCCACATCACAATACAGGTGCCCCAGAGCCACTCAGGCACCTGAGAAGGATAAGATTTGACCTTGGTCAGCGGATCACAACGCAGCTGAATTGCTGAGTTGGGGCGCCCCTATGGGCACTCGAACGCCCGAGTGCTTATATAAAAGGGGTTTCGAGCCACAACATTCCATATCAAGTTTTCACATTATTTGCGCTCAAGTGTGCTGCTATGAAGCAATCCAGAAATGCCGAAATGCTACTCTAACAACGCTGCGCTCTCTTTTCCATCTCAATTTCATGTTGTTGGTATATTTTACTATTTCATTTGTACTCAAAATTGTATATTTGTAACATCCTTTTGTGAAGTTATAGAATTGTCCAACATAAACGGTCAAGGACCGTGGACCTTGGAGTAGGAGCTATTATATAGACTCTGAACCAAGTAAAAATAAATTTTTTAGCGTTTGTTTTGACTTGTATTTTTCATTTCCGTTGTGTTCACTATACTTAAATCCAAGAAAGGGAGGTATTCACCCCCCCCCCCTCCTCCCCTTCTATCGATCTCACTGATCCCACACCTAATATGTTTTATCATGCCCAAGCATAAAAGGGAGAGAGAAAGGGAGATAAATTTATTTTCTATATGTGGAGAGAGAAGAGATAGATGTAAGTACCCTGAGTAAGTTTTCATATAGTCAATCGAGTCAAAGTTAGGTCCTATTGGTATTTGATCCCTATATCTAAGTGTGCAGGAGCTTCGGAGCACAGGAAGCTGAGCAGAAGACACAGTGGTCAAGAAGAATGACACGGGAAGAGTGCTGACGGAATTGGTGCATCCGAGGGACGCGGAGGTATGTGGAAGAATATGTCGGTGGATCGAGAAGGACGCGTGCGATGTCTGACGGATGAGAAGCTGGGAGGAAGGACACTCGAGAAGAAGGCCAAAGAAGGGTTAGGGTGAGCTCAACTATGGAAGGCCCAAGATCACCCTAAAGACTCGTTGGAAGGCTAGTCAACAAGTTGTTGACCAATCAAACTTGAGCGCCCGTGTGTCCAAACCTTATCAAGAACTAGTCGTTTAACGGCCGTTACAATGTGGATAAGCCTTGACCATATGTCAGGCGCCCATGTGCACTCGGACACCCGAGAAGCACCATGCCAGCACTTTGATAAACTTTTATAGGGGCTATAAATAGACCCCTGAACTCAGTCAATTTCAACATTCCAATTGTAAACAAAATCTTCTACTATTTTTTCATTTCTTTCTCTGAGTTCTTGATTGTGTAAGAGGCTTCTCTGGCCACAAGAAATATTCTAGAGATTATGTTACAATTACCTTGGATTAGAAACCACCCAGGATGTAACCAAGTAACTCATTTGTATCTGTCTTTTGCTTATTAATTGTTTATGTTATTATTCTTATTTGAACTAACGTCTATCTTTGTTTAAGAAAGAACAAAAGATTAATTTTTATTTTTCAGGGGCAATTCACCACCCTCATGCTGACCCGTACGATCCCAACAAGTGATATCAGAGTTAAGTTCATTCCAGAAGGACTAACTGCCATCTGAAACAACGACAAAATAGTCAGACCAATCATCTACCTGCCAAAATTCAAGAGGAAATTTGCAATGTAGAAAAAATGAATGCAGGTATTTTTTAAAAGAATAATGATTGGGAGAGTGAAAATCATAGTGAATAATGTGGCACCTTGCATGCACGATCTCCGACGGGTTCACCGTGCCCCCTAGGGTATAGTTTGATTCGGGGCGGCAGCCGAAGGCCGCCGATGGTGTCCAAGCGATAATCGGACGTGTGCATGTAAAGTGCCACGTCATGCCACGTCATGCCACATCATTCACTATGGTTTTCACTCTCCTATTTTCACTCTCCCTATCATTGCTCTTTTTAAAATTGACTTTGAATTACTCTTAATAATGAAAAACAATTTTATAGCTCCCAAAGACGATGACGATAAGAACAAAGAAGAACACCTGTGGACAAAGAAGGAGCAAGTAGAGTTTGTGGCAAATGGAAAAGTAGAATTTAATCTGCTAACCGTTCTACTAGCGCAAGAAGTGAACCATATCGGAACCTACAATTCAGTAAAGGAACTTTTGGAAAAGTTTCTGGAACTCCACGAAGGTACTTCTAAAACTAAACTGGCGAAGCATGATATGCACCGCAATCAACTCAGCAACCTCGGAATGGAAGAAGGAGAATCAGTTGCACAACTGCACGCCAAAATCAAAGAGTTGATCATGGGACTTAAGAACCTCGGAGGAATAGTAACAAGTGGTGGTGCATAAAGATATTCCTTAAACACCTTCCCAAGGACCCTAGACTGGACTTCCGTAATCGATGAGTACTACATTTCTATGGATCTTGAGGTAAATACCTTATAATAGTAATTTTTAACTTTGCAACTTCACAAGTCTCGGTGCGCAAGAAAGAATAAGACAGACAATATCGCTCTAGGCATGAGGAGGAATCATCGGCTGATGAAGAAAAAACAACGTATATGGTAAGGATGCTGAATAAATATTTTAAAGAAAAAAGTTTAATAAAGCATAGGGTAAGAGACAAAGGAAGATCCACTGTTATAACTGTGAGGAAGAAGGACACATCAAAGAAAACTGCCCAAGGCTCAAGGTAAACAAATCAAAACACAAAAACCTGAAGGCCACATGGGACAAATCCTCATTAGATGAGTCCGAACTCAAAGAACATGCCGGACTAGCGCTGATGGCCACCTACCAAGAAGAAAGCATAGATAAAGGGCGAATCAAATCAGAAAAAAGCAGTGATGAAGCGGGAGCTTCATATTTCAAACATGATATGGTAAGTTAGGTATGCTTTCTACTTCCCGATCAACATTACTCTAGCATTAAAGCAATGATCAAGTCCCTTTATAAATTTAAATTTAAATTTAAGAATTTAGAATTGAATAGAATTTAAATAGAGAAACTAGAAAATAAACATGCATGTTCAAACAGATTTCAAAATTTAAAAGATAAATATTTTGGAGGACTAAATTGGTATTTGAGGTATCATAGGGGATAATTATAAAAACACCCAAAAATTATATTCCCACAAAATATTTGATAAATCCTGTTGGTAGAAACTTATTTTGGATCCCAAAATTTATGATAAATTATTTGTTTTTCATGCTTATAAATTGATGCTTTCTATGTCATCTTTTTGAAATTTTTGTTCGAATATGTAATTTTTGAAATTTTTGTTCGAATATGCTAAATTATCGATAATATTTTTCGAAATTTTTTGATTGTTAAATAAATTTTTATATTTTTTATTCAAAAATTAATTTTAAAATTTTAAAAATACTTAAAAATTAATTTTTGCCAAACCTATTTTTTTCTAATTTGTAGATTGTCTTTTGAATGTTGAAAAAAAATTTAATATATTTTGAGTTGAAATCTAATTTTAAAATTTATATTTTCAAAAATTATCTGTTGGTGCAATCTTGGTTAGGTCGGGGTTGACCTAGTTTGACTAGGCTCGGGTGAGCTTATGTCTACTAAGCTTGGTAAGCTTAAAGTTGGATGTTTCGATGTTTGATAATGATGTTTGAATATCACATGATATTTAAATATTGTGTGAGTCAAGTGGGTCAAGGTTGACTGGAGACTTGACTGGAAAAGACTTAGTGGGACTAGGCACACCTAGTGGGACTAAGTGAAGTCTAGGTGGATCGGGGAGATCGCACGCTGGCATGGGACTAGGTGATGTCCAGGTGGATCAGGGAGATCGCATGCTGGCAAGGTGGAAGTCTACCGAGAGACTAGACCTAACTCGAGGATTAGGCAAACCTGGTTGGGAATCAGGTTAAGTCCTAGTTGGGAGCTAGGCAGGAGAAATCCAGGTTGGTCAAAGGGTTGATCGGACACTTGGTAGGAAAGTACTAACAAGTCACGGTTGACCAAGGTTAGGCAAGGGAACCCTAGACTTGTGCACACAGGTTAGGATTGGACTCAATCGATTGGGTAATCGATTTAGGTTTGGTTTCTCGCGAACAGAAGCCTACTTGATCGATTGGGTGATCAACTAAGGAAGTTGTGAATCGATTGAGTAATCGATTGGGAGAAATAAGTTGCAAGAACAGAATGTGGCTGGATCAATTGGGCAATCGATTCAGCCTTCTCTTAATCGATTGATCAATCGATTGGGCAATCGATTACAGCAGTTTTGCACGAGAGCATAGAAAGATGCTGAATCGATTCAACAATCGATTAAGGTTGTTCTTAATCGATTGGCTAATCGATTAAGCTTCAAAAAATAGTCATTGAACGGCTAAGTCTGACATGGTAATCGATCGGGCAATCTATTAGGAAACCCTAGGCATCGGGTATATAGGATTTTCACGCAGGTTTGAAGCGGGATCGCTCGCGCAGCTTCCTCCTCCTTCATTTCCATTTCAAGTGAGGACTTAGAGCTTAGTGATGGTGCATTTCCAAGGATCATGAGGCGATTCCGAGCTTGAAGATAGCAATAAAACCAAAGAGAGCTAAGTTGTGTAAATATTATAAGATTTCTCTTGTATTTGCTTGGATTCTTGTTGTATCTTCTTGAAAGCTTGTAAGAGGTTTCTCCACCTCAAGAAGGAGATCTTTCACAGTGTATGAGAGAATGAGGAGAGTGGACCCTTGGATTAGTCACCTCAAGGAGGTGGATACCAAGTAAAATCGAGGTGTTAGCATTGCTTAAGTCTTTCGCCCTAAGTTCCAATGTATACTCTACAAGTTCTCCTACCTCCGTTATCAGTTCTTTATCAGCTAGAAATGATTTTTGCTAATTTATTTTGGGGTACAAATCAATCAAGTAGAAAGATTCATTGGGTGGCGTGGGCAGAGGCTTGTAAGCCGAAATTAGAAGGAGGTCTGGGTATAAGGAAGCTTTCTGATATTGCAACAGCAACTGCTATGAAACTCTGGTTTAGATTTAGAGAGCAGAAGACACCTTGGGCAGGCTTCCTAGCTAACATGTATTGTGGAAGGAATTCGCTAATTATAGCTTCAGAAAACTGGAAATGTTCCCCTTTCTGGCACAGGTTGATCAAAATACGCAGCTTAGCAGAAAAGAACATTGGTTGGATCATTGGACATGGTGAGCTTAGTTTTTGGTATGACGCTTGGTTGGATCAAGGACCGTTATATCAACATCATTTGGTGGTTGGAAATACATATTGCAAAGTGGCAGAATTCATAAATAATCAAGGATGGAAAGTGGACAAGTTGAAGGAGGTGGTATCGCCTAGTATAGTGGAGGGCATATTAGAGGTTGCGGTCCCTGTTCTGGAGGGTAGCCTAGTGCATGCAGAGGCTTTCCCTAATACTGTGGATAATATTATTTGGAAGCCTGCATGGAATGACAAATTCTATTCAAAATCTGCTTGGAATTGTGTCAGAAATGTACAACCAATAGGCATGATTTGGGGTGCTTGTTGGAGTAAGTTGCTATACCCGAGTATATCAGTTTTCATTTGGCGATTTTTGAGAAAGCGCCTTCTAGTGGATGATATCTTGCAAAGTAGGGGTGTACAACTAGCCTCAAAATGTCTTTGTTGTAAGTCATCTGAAACTTGGGACCATTTATTTTATAATGGAGCAGTTGCCAAAGAGGTATGGACATACTTTGCTCAATTATTCGGGGTTGATGATGAACCCAAAATAGGCTAGGTTAAGTTGTCACGAATGTGGGTTCATCAGAATTTAGAATATTTATAAAAAGCTGGAAACCCTTTTTGCAATCAAAGAATAAAAGCGTAGTAAAGGGGCCACAGGTCGTATTTTTCCTAGGGCTAGTTGAGATTGTGTGATTTGAGCTTGAATTTATGTGTCGTTAAAAGTTTTTTGGGTTTCAAATAAGAAATGGGTTTAGTTTAGTGATGAGAAATGAAAACACAATGCAAAGAGAGTAAACTTAACTAAAGGAACTAACCAAGGTAATGGCAGCTAATGAATTCAATTAATGGAAAACTTAATCAACAATTGCAACTTAACCGAATTTTGGAAAACAAATCTGAATTCAAATGCAAAACAAATGCTAAGCAAATGAGTAAGAGAACTCTTGATACGCAAGGAGAAAAGAAGCTATATGCCGAAATGATACTTATACTCAATGCCAAATCTATCACTGCCAGTCCAACAACTCACTGATCAGATTAGCTAAAAGCAAAGCTATGAGTAAAATGATGTGCCAAGAAGAATTAAAGAAAGGTAGCAACAACAAAGACTGATCAATGAAGAAGCTTCTAAATGCAGAAATGAATTTTCAGAACTGCCATAACACTGAATTGCAGTCCATTAACAAGCTAATCGATACACTAATCTAATTTCAGAACAGACCTAAAAGAACTAATACTTCTCCTGAATCAAATTCAGCATCCACAAACTGAGAATTACAGAAATAAGATGAGTTGCAGTAATGAAAACTAAATTGCAGAAATGGAAATGCTTCAAATGAGTTAATTCAGAAATGCAGAAATCAAGTGTTGTTTAGACTGAACAAGCTGTAATGAAAATTCAGGCGAAGAACTAAGAATCACTGGATACAAAATTCAGAGACATTAAACTGAGAATTGCAAGAATTACAGTGGAATGGCAGATTTCAAAGCTGAACTACAGAAATGGAATTCAGAAATGCAGAGATGATGACATGCAGAAATGAAACTTTAAACCAAAAGCAAAGCAAACCGAGCAACCGAAAACGAATGCGCAAAACCAATGTTTAGAAAATATTAAGAAGAACTAATGTAACTGGACATCAAATTCCGAAACAAGAAACTGAAAATGTGCAGAACCTAACTTGATACGCAAGTTGAAATTGAGACACGAACTGATACGCAACATTTAAACTATGAAGTAAATGGAATTAGACGAAATTGGTTCACTAACTAGCTTCCTAATTAACTACTTGCATATCTAAAACCTAATTAAACGCTGGAACAATTCAGAAATGAAACTTACAGCAGATGATACGAAACAGAAACAGAATTCAGAGCAGAATTGAAATTACAGCTACGAACAATAGAAATTTCATTAAAAAACTAATCTCGATCATTCCCATGTTTCAAGATCTCCTTGTTCGTCATGCAAGGGCAAGCCAAGAACCCCTTCAACTCGCAAATCAATGGGAAAATTAACTCCAATTCAGATCTACTCACAAACTGCACACAGCTGGGAAATCCACTCCAAACTCCTAGATCTCAATGTGAAGGGTTGCGATGATGATTTGAAGATCATCTGAACTCATCCTAGGACCCCTACAGATGGTTCAGATGGAAGGAAATGGACGCAGGTGAGATCCAAGAGCTCAAATCACAGATCTGCCGAAACCCTCAAACAGCTCTGCATCCGGCGCAATCTTGAGCTAAAATCGCCATTGAAGCCTTCTCCCAAGGATCCAGATCTTGATCCAAGGTGGTGATCGAGTTGGCCACGCCTTCACTAAAGAAAATCGCAAAAGAAACGAAGAACAAACAAAGAAAAATGAAGAACTAAGCTGCTACTGCTGGCGAAGACACGACAGAGAAATCGTGCTCTGATTTCAGTTTATGTAGTTAAACAGTGAACGGCTGAGATTAATTCCACTTCATCCAACGGTTGATCTTCGTCCGATTTGACTCAAATTTTCCAGATCTTGATCAGAGGTCAGGATCATCCTCGGGGTAGCTCGGATTTTCCAGATCTCCAATGGATGGTTCAGATCACCTTGATCTTTGAATGGATGGTCTAGATCCCTCTGATCGTGATCCAACGGCCAGATGATCTCCGATTGGGCTGAAACCTTCAGATCTTGATTTGATCGCTAGATTAGCCTTAAGCCTAGCTCAGATTGATCAGAAGTTCTCAAATGGTCTAGATCTAACCATCTTTGCATTAGACGGTCCAAATTAGTTGACGCTTGATCCCTTTGATCTGGTCCACTTTTGACTCAACCTTGACCCAACATGATCTAGGTCCATGATCCTTCCAAGCCTACAAAAGTAGATCAAAAATTAGTGACAAAACATCTCAAATATATCAAGATTTGCAATTAGGTCCAAAAAGAGTATAAATCCTAGAACCTAGGGTAAATCCACAATTACACAAGTAAAATATGGGTCAAACACGGATTTAAGCATATAAAATGATCAATAAAATGATACTTATCAACTCCCCCACACTTAAGCTTGAGCGTCTCGCGAAAAGTACTAAATATGTATCCCCTAGCTTTTTCTCAAACATGAGTAGAAGCAATTGAAAAGAAATTACCTAGGGTTGTTAATTCTCAAAAATCTAAACTCTATGGATTAATATCTTGTCTTTAAATCAACAACTTAGGAATTTCAACCTTCATGATTCATTGAGATGAATTTCACTCACTAAACCTCTCCAGGGAAATTTTTGGTGGCTCTCTTCCTAAGTTCTAAGTACATGATGAAAACGGAGCTCACTCATACACACATGCTTTTTGCACTACCATAGGCTTGCTTGTTATCTACTCTCTACCATTATTCATGATTAGAATTAACATCTAAAGAAATTCAACAAGAGAAAGATATATGAAATGATAAAAATGAAGTAAAAGTCAAGTGAATAGAAAATTTGAATGAGTAGAAGACTTGAATGCCCAAGGATATTTTTGATGCACTTTGCCCTCCTTTCAATCCTCATAATGAAATCAAAAGTGTGATGGAGTAAAGCTTTGGCATTGCTCTTCAAAAATTTGATTAAAAAGCCTCATCAACTCCTTTGTGCCAATTTTCCATCTTGCATGCCAATTTGCTTCCTTCTCTTTTCTTTTCTGATTTTCTTTTCTTTTTCTTTCTCTCTAGTAAATTCAGAATGTAATGGAGTAGATCTTCAATTTGGATGAGAGTATCTTCACTACTTTCATGGTGCCAAAACTCAATGGTGTGCCAACTTGCTTCTTTTGATTTTTTTCCAAACTGCTTTTTTTCTGTTTCTTTTTTTTTTCCCCTCAAATCTTCTAATGGATCCCTTCAGATTAGGAACACAATTTCCTGTTTCATATTATAGCTCCACATCCCAATCTGATTTCTTGATAGCATTTTGCATCAAATAGAAATGGAAGGTTTTAATGCTTCAATTCCTGTTTTGACTCCATCCCTACTGATTTTTCTCTTCCTTGCGGTTTTACAGCAGTTCTTCAATAGATTCAGCATCCACGCAATCCATTCTAAGAATCTAGAATTGTTAGGCTCTTCATCCCTGCAATTTCCTGGTTTATTATCAGCAGTAACTCATCTAGTAGTGGAGAATTTTCCAAACTATTTTTGTTTTTTTTCTCTTTTCTTTCTCAGATCTGATCTGAAAATCCTAGCAGCTGCATTCCTTTCAGTTTTCTCATCAGCCTGCTGTACTCATCACTCTTGATGCATTTATAAACCCAATGCCTTGATTCATAGCCTCGGAAACCCAATTTCAATTGCAAGTTGATACAAAACTTCCTTTGGCACAGATTTTTCTTTCTCTTCTTCACTTGTTCCACTTTGGTTCAAATTTTTGCACAGATTTTCTGCTTCAATTCAAGTTTTACAACTTCAATCCAAACTTTAGCAAATTGTTGCTGATTTTAGCTTCCATAATTCCTACTTCCCAATTCTTAATCCAAACCATTTGTGCTACAAACTCCATTGATTTCAAAAAAAAAAATTTCATGGCACAGCTCTTTTTTTTTTGTTCCATTTTTTTTCCCGTGTCATTCCTTCCCTTGCAGGTTTTTAAGATCCACTTCACCTCCAATTCAAATTGAATTCCCACTTATTCTTGATACCAAGCTCCACTCAAATGGCACATGAAAAAAAAAATTTCAAATGAAGTGCTTCCTTGATGAAAAAAAACATTCCAAAACACTAATCACTCCCCCACACTTAATCTTTTATCCGTCTCGGGCAAAATAGCATCAAAGAACATCCTTAAACAAACAAGTCCCTGTAAAAATATGGTTAAGAGTAGAAGATAAGGAAAGAAAAATAGAAAGAACATGATTAGTGTCAAGAATTGATATGGAAAGGTAAACAAATTTATTAGCCTCTATAGATGTGATCCAATCATTAAAATATGATTTTGAAAGAACCTAAGCAAGTTCTAGAGTACAATCACATGTATGTGTCACAAAAATAAGGCTAATCCTCACTAGGTACAATTAATTCATCTCAAGTCCTCAATCAAGAATCCATGGCCAAGTAGTACTCAAGCATCCAAGATTTCATCCATGAGCTCAAATCTAAAGTTTTAACAACCAAATTTAATTTGTTTTCAAAAGACTCTAAAATGTTATCAAGATAGCCTAAAGGGATACATTTATTCCTACTCATGAAGAAAAAGTGCCAAAAGACATAAAATGATATTTACAATGTCTCCTATTTATTCTTCTACTCTACTCACGCATTTATTAGCAAGAACTCTTTTTAAAAGAAAATTTTACTTCTAAAGAACATAAAAATGAAAAAGGCAATGAAAGAAAATGCAAGAAGGAACAAACTCCCCTTTATTTCTGGCGGTCGGAGTCTATCAAGAAATAATCTCCATCGTGGTAGTGGAGGAGTAGGAGTAGCTGAAAAAATTTCCTTCATTTGCTCAATTTTATTTTGCATTACTCCCCCACACTTAAACTTTACAGAAGAATGTTCAGGTGGACGAAGGCGATTTAGGTACACAAGCCATGTCAGAAGTGGATTGCTATAAATTACAGTAAGATCTACTCCCCCCTCTTGATGTTTCTTGAAAATCCTTCCAGGAGGTTGGAGACTATTTAGATGGAGCACTCACTCCAAAAGTCTTCTGGACCCTGTAAAACCATTTAATACCTCTCTCATGCGTGCAGGGTAATATAGAAATGCAATGCCATCAATCTCTACATGAAAATGTATCCAATAATGCATCATATCCAATAAAATCAATTTTTGGTACCTCAGTGAATTTTTCACAAGCAATTTCTACATAGGGTATATCAAGAAATGTTTCCCAGTCAATAAAATCAATCTCGGGTACCTCCAATAGTTTTTCACACTCAATTTCAGCATAAGATATAGCAAGAGATTCATCACAATAAACAATATCAATTTCAGGTTCTTCTAAAAAATTTTCACAGTTAGAATCCACCAAAGGTATATCAAGAAATGTTTCACAGCCAATAAAATCAATCTCGGGTACCTCCATAATTATCTCACACTCAACTTCAGCATAAGATATAGCAAGAGATTCATCACAATAAACAATATCAATTTCAAGCTCTTCTAAAAAATTTTCACTACCAGCATTTCCATGATGTGTATCCCAACATGCTTCACTTCCAATAAATTCAACACTAGGTACCTCTATCAATCTTTCACAATCAAATTGTACACAAGATGTATCCATAAGTATATCATAAACAATAAAATCAGTTTGAGGTACCTCTATTGATTTTTCCAAAGAAATAGGAAGAATACTTACCTGATCATGCTGAAAAATATCTGGAGGTTCTACAAGAGTGGATGTAATTATTGACTCCTCTTGGTAATGTGCAATCTCCTCTTCAGGTTCGGGTTCTGGTGGACACTCAACTGGAACGGGTGATCCTTGGGTTCTTGCTTCCACCATGCAAGTCCCTACACTTTCTGGTAATGTACCAGTAAATTGTGGTGGTCCCTGGGGCTCAGTGCAATCCCCTACACCAATAGGATCATCTCCAATGCATGCTTCCTCAACTATACCTGCAACATCCAAATTAGAAAAATTAGGATCATCAACAACTATATCATCACAAAATAAAAGTATAGAATGATCCTGTAAAGTTTCAGAATTGACTTCAAAACTATCACAAGTTTTGCAATCAATCTCCTCCAATGCCTCTAAACCAGTAGGAATGGGTGATTCTTGGGGCTCAGTGCAATCCCCTACACTCTCAATCCTATCCTCTGGATTTCCTGATACATCAACCAATATAGGTGGTCCCTGGGGCTCAGTGCAATCCCCTACACCTATAGAATCACAATCATACCCCTCAGAATTAAAAGTAGCTTGATAAGATAGTTGTCCTGATCTTTGGGCTTTTATTTGATTCCATTGATCTTGCAATTTTCCAAGGCGTCCCTGAATATTTTTAAGAGCAGATTCAACAACTTGTTGTTCTTGAAATGTGAGATAAGGTTGCTGAATATCAAGAGTAGGCGGTGTATTCTGAAATTGGAGCTGTTGGGGCTGCTCAAATGGTTGAATGGGCTGATTAAACTGCTGAAAATTGAGCTGGAATGATGGTTGAATTTGCTGAGAATTGTAACCCTGGAAATCCTGGATCTGAGGTTGACATTGTTGATGGAAAGGCTGAAATGGTTGGGACTGAAATCTCTGGTTTTGAAATTGAAAATTTTGATCGTATGGCTGTGAATGTTGAAGAGGTTGTTGAAAATTCTGTATGGGTTGAAATTCTTGCTGCCATGGCTGAGGTTGAGGCTGAAATTGATTATTTCCCTGCTGAAAACTTAATAAGACTGCTGGAAATCTTGGTTAAGATGTTGAAATCCTGGGTTTGGTTGAACTTGATGGAAGGGTGGTTGCTGAAAATTCTGATTATCTAAACACCCTTGCTGAATTCCTTGAAAAGGTGATTGAATTTCTTGATAAGGTTGTTGAAAGTTGGGCTGAAATTGCTGAATTGGTTGCTCAAAATTCTAGAATTGTGGCTGCCCAATCTGAGTTTGCTGGAAAATTGGTAGACTTGGCTGAAAATCTTGCTGAAATTGTTGAAATTGTGGCTGAAAAATCTGATTTCGTTGCTGATTGAAAGGTTGGTTCTGTTGAAATTGTGGACACGGCTGCTGGTAAGTAGATGAGAACATTTTGAACTGGCAGTCCTGTCACAAAACAGACAAGAAAAATGGCAGCAACCGTATACAAAAGGTAAAGTACAAGAAAATAGAATCAAATGATATGCCCATAAGCACACAAGCAAAAATCAAACAACTCAACTAGTGCGATCCCCGGCAACGGCGCCAAAAATTTGATGGTCCCGAAATACTAGGTTAAGTTGTCACGAATTGTGGGACATCAAAATTTAAATATGTATCAATGCTGGAAACCCTTTTTGCAATCAAAGAATAAAAGCGTAATAAAGGGGGCCACAGGTCCTATTTTTCCTAGGGCTAGTTGAGATTGTGTGATTCGAGCTTGAATTTATGTGTCGTTAAAAGTTTTTGGGTTTCAAATAAGAAATGGGTTTGGTTTAGTGATGAGAAATGAAAACACAATGCAAAGAGAGTAAACTTAACTAAAGGAACTAACCAAGGTAATGGCAGCTAATGAATTCAATTAATGGAAAACTTAATCAACAATTGCAACTTAACCGAATTTTGGAAAACAAATCTGAATTCAAATGCAAAACAAATGCTAAGCAAATGAGTAAGAGAACTCTTGATACGCAAGGAGAAAAGAAGCTATATGTCGAAATGATACTTATACTCAGTGCCAAATCTATCACTGCCAGTCCAACAACTCACTGATCAGATTAGCTAAAAGCAAAGCTATGAGTAAAATGATGTGCCAATAAGAATTAAAGAAAGGTAGCAACAACAAAGACTGATCAATGAAGAAGCTTCTAAATGCAGAAATGAATTTTCAGAACTGCCATAACACTGAATTGCAGTCCATTAACAAGCTAATCGATACACTAATCTAATTTCAGAACAGACCTAAAAGAACTAATACTTCTCCTGAATCAAATTCAGCATCCACAAACTGAGAATTACAGAAATAAGATGAGTTGCAGTAATGAAAACTAAATTGCAGAAATGGAAATGCTTCAAATGAGTTAATTCAGAAATGCAGAAATCAAGTGTTGTTTAGACTGAACAAGCTGTAATGAAAATTCAGGCGAAGAACTAAGAATCACTGGATACAAAATTCAGAGACATTAAACTGAGAATTGCAAGAATTACAGTGGAATGGCAGATTTCAAAGCTGAACTACAGAAATGGAATTCAGAAATGCAGAGATGATGACATGCAGAAATGAAACTTTAAACCAAAAGCAAAGCAAACCGAGCAACCGACAACGAATGCGCAAAACCAATGTTTAGAAAATATTAAGAAGAACTAATGTAACTGGACATCAAATTCCGAAACAAGAAACTGAAAATGTGCAGAACCTAACTTGATACGCAAGCTGAAATTGAGACATGAACTGATACGCAACATTTAAACTATGAAGTAAATGGAATTAGAAGAAATTGGTTCACTAACTAGCTTCCTAATTAACTACTTGCATATCTAAAACCTAATTAAACGCTGGAACAATTCAGAAATGAAACTTACAGCAGATGATACGAAACAGAAACAGAATTCAGAGCAGAATTGAAATTACAGCTACAAACAACAGAAATTTCATTAAAAAACTAATCTCGATCATTCCCATGTTTCAAGATCTCCTTGTTCGTCACGCAAGGGCAAGCCAAGAACCCCTTCAACTCGCAAATCAATGGGAAAATTAACTCCAATTCAGATCTGCTCACAAACTGCACACAGCTGGGAAATCCACTCCAAACTCCTAGATCTCAATGTGAAGGGTTGCGATGATGATTTGAAGATCATCTGAACTCATCCTAGGACCCCTATAGATGGTTCAGATGGAAGGAAATGGACGCAGGTGAGATCCAAGAGCTCAAATCACAGATCTGCCAAAACCCTCAAACAGCTCTGCATCAAGATCTCCTTGAGCTAAAATCGCCATTGAAGCCTTCTCCCAAGGATCCAGATCTTGATCCAAGGTGGTGATCGAGTTGGCCACGCCTTCGCTGAAGAAAATCGCAAAAGAAACGAAGAACAAACAAAGAAAAATGAAGAACTAAGCTGCTACTGTTGGCGAAGACGCGACAGAGAAATCGGGCTCTGATTTCAGTTTAAGTAGTTAAACAGTGAACGGCTGAGATTAATTCCACTTCATCCAACGGTTGATCTTCGTCCGATTTGACTCAAATTTTCCAGATCTTGATCAGAGGTCAGGATCATCCTCGGGGTAGCTCGGATCTGCCAGATCTCCAATGGATGGTTCAGATCACCTTGATCTTTGAATGGATGGTCTAGATCCCTCTGATCGTGATCCAACGGCCAGATGATCTCCAATTGGGCTGAAACCTTCAGATCTTGATCTGATCGCTAGATTAGCCTTAAGTCCAGCTCGGATTGATCAGAAGTTCTCAAATGGTCAAGATCTAACCATCTTTGCATCGGATGGTCCAAATTAGTTGACGCTTGATCCCTTTGATCTGGTCCACTTTTGACTCAACCTTGACCAACATGATCTAGGTCCATGATCCTTCCAAGCCTACAAAAGTAGATCAAAAATTAGTGACAAAACAACTCAAATATATCAAGATTTGCAATTTGGTCCAAAAAGAGTATAAATCCTAGAACCTAGGGTAAATCCACAATTACACAAGTAAAATATGGGTCAAACACGGATTTAAGCATATAAAATGATCAATAAAATGATACTTATCAGTTGACAGGTTCTTATTTTTTTACAGTTGGCGGATGGGATCATCCTGGGCACGAGAGGGGCATATTAAAGAGTCCACTCCTTTCTTGATTGTGTGGTTTCTATGAGGTGCTAGAAATGAAGCTAAGCATCAGGGGATACAACCAACGGCAAGCAAACTCATATGGAAGGTCAAAAGCTATATACAGTTAGGAATGATATCAGAATTGATTAAGCAATATCATTGGAAGAGATGTAAAAAGGCAGCTCAAGCGCTGGGATTTCATATAACCAATAAAGCAACAACCACCATTTCGGTGGTATATTGGAGGAAACCGGGACATGGGTCCTTTAAACTGAACACAGATGGGTGCTCTAAAGGAAACCCGGGGTCCTCCTCATATGGTATCATCATCAGAAA
This sequence comes from Boesenbergia rotunda, assembly GCA_024364735.1. Taxonomy (NCBI): domain Eukaryota; kingdom Viridiplantae; phylum Streptophyta; class Magnoliopsida; order Zingiberales; family Zingiberaceae; genus Boesenbergia; species Boesenbergia rotunda. The sequence goes on from JAGFNQ010005118.1 coordinate 41,732, forward strand.
TCATGAAGGTCAGATTCTCCTAGCTAAATGTGGAAGGATTGACATTGGAACAAATATCAGGGCTGAACTGAAAGCAATACTAGTAGGGTTGGAATTATGCGTGGAGAACCATTGGTTCCCTCTCTGGCTTAAATCTGACTCCCTGGTAGCCTTGAAGATTTTAAAATCTTCCTATTTGACCTGGGAATTACACAACTTGGTACTTAAAATCAAGCACATAATATGGAAGTATCGGGTTCAATTTACACATGTATATAGGGAAGCAAATGCAGCTGCGGACCACCTTGTAAATCAAGCTTTTCTCATTGCTGACAAAATTCGGAAGGGTGTAGATATTGATAAGGTTCTTTTTGGCATTTGTAAACTTGATAGGATTAATATGCCATATATCAGATTTTCAAAGAAAATCAATTTAAAAATATAGACAAGGTTTCATTGCCAAAATGATTACTGATCTATGAAATACACTGATGGAAGACAGACGGCTTTCTCTGGAAAATGGATGGAGGTAGTTTCTCCCAAAATAGATCAGGTCTCTAGCCTTGCTTGGGTTTAATACTTTCTGTTGATAAATTGGGTTGTGGTTTGATTGAGCTAGTTGGATGAGTTGTCTAAGTTCTATGCTCAGTTTCAGAATGGGAACTCCAGTTATGATTCTAATAATTCTGTGTCAAATTTCGAAGAATCTACTGTACTCTACTGTATCTTATTCGGTTTTGATGTCAGTTCAGATGGTATATAATCTTCAGAAATCAAAATAGACTTAGTTGCAGTAGTCAGCCTTACTGCTGGGGATTTGCGAGATGTGATAAAGGTAGTGGATTTCAGAATAGAGTAAAAATACAGACTGAGGTTTGGTTGATGAAGGGTTTACTGTTTTGTTTCCAGAATTCAGAAGACAAAAGTTTTGTGAAAGAAATCAGGTAATTGTGAAGATGCAGCCAAGATACATCTTTTGTTATCAGCCATCTTAGGTTGTTATTGCACTTGGCAGCTCACTACTTATGGTGGATATTTGTTTCTGCATGAAAAAGGTCAGTGGTCAGAATTGTCTTCTGGGAAAGTTTTCAGTTGAGGTGCCAATTCCAGTGGTTTTTAAAGTATTTAAATTTGTTGCTTTGCAAAGGGGTTTACTACTTAGCCTCAAAAATTAGATTGCAAAATGCGTGTTTTGTCTTCTGATATATTAGCTCTGATTGCTATGGCTTTTACTGTCCTAAAATTTCTATTGGCAATGTTGGTGGTGCGTGCCATCTATTGTTTGGCTATTATGTATTTTGCTGCTCCTTTTTGTATTTGATACTTGTTTCTGATTTATATGCAAGTTGGGTTTGAAGGGAAAATAAGACAGCTAAATTGATATAAATTGCTAAGTGCCTTGACTGCAAAGTTGATGATTGAATCAGGATACTGTGATGTCTTTCTGCTATGGTAGACAGTTTGGTTTGAATGTAATTTCAGAAATCAGGAAGCTTTAGTTTGCAGGGACAGATTGGTGTTGGTGCAGAATGCACCTAAGTCAAACCTGTGTTTTGATAATGGCAACATAGGTCAAAAGTTAAGTCTTTCTTGTTTTCTAACAAGTTAATCAAGTGTGCAGGAAAAGCCCTAGTGAAGGACTGCTAGGCACTGGCAAAGGAATGTCAGGAAAGAAAGACCTAGCGAAGGACTGCTAGGCTCCAGGCGAAGGACAGCCTGGGACTAAAGCCCTAGCGAAGGACTGCTAGGCAACTGGCGAAGGACTGCCAGTTTACAAGACCTGACAAAGGACCGTCAGGCAAAAGTCCAACCAAAGGAACGGTTGGCATCAGGTAAATTCTCCCGAGAGGAGTAGGTGAGGACGCGTTCCCCGTCGAGGTAACAGTAGGCGTCGGTTCGACCTAGGGCTCCATTTTGGAGACCAAAGTCAGAACCAAGACAGCTAAGGCTGTATAAATCTAATAATTTATTATGTTATTGTGTTTTGGACTAACCCTGGATGCAGGACCGAAGGAACGTGAGTCTGCAGCTCAGAGTGCCTCAAAGGAGTGAGGCAACTACTGACCAGGGCGCCCAGAGTGTCCCGGGCGCCCCCAAGGTGAACACCAAACACACAATCAAAAAGTGCGCTTCGACAGTACAAGCTGCGGGCGCCCCCGTGCTTCCGGGCGCCCCCGTTGCTCGCGGGCGCCCTCTGTGCTGCGGGCGCCCCCATGCGCACACCTCGAACCGAAACACTTCGAAGCCAGAAGATAAGAATTGACCCGGTCAACCCGGGCGCCCCGACCGCTCCGGGCGCCCCGGTCAAAGCGGATCCAGAGGATCAGACGCGACCGAGAGCTCTGCGGATCGGAGGCCACGTGGGGGGCGCCCCCGACATCCCGGGCGCCCCCAGGCCCTATATAAAGGGCCCTCGACCCCATGCTTCGATCATCAATTCTTTCAACGCCTCAAAGCTCTTCTGCTCTCGCGCCTTGCTCCGGAAACTCTCCAAATCAAGCCGACGACGTCCTGCTGCCCCGACATAATCGATCTACTCCGGACGTCGGTAAAAGAGCTAGTTTAACGTTTACTGTACTTCATTCTAATCCTGTAATCTTTTGTAAACGATTTTTGCGCCTGATATAGAATTGCCTAAAGTAAACGGTCAACGACCGTGGGCCTTGGAGTAGGAGTCGACACAGGCTCCGAACCAAGTAAATCGACTGTGTCTTTGTGCTGTGTTTTCTTTTCATTTTCCGCTGTGCGCTTACTCTTACGTAAATCCGAAAGTTTTTCGATATTCACCCCCCCACCTCTATCGGGATTCTCGATCCAACAAGTGGTATCAGAGCGGGGAATTCAAACTTGGTGCAACCACCAGTTTGAAATATTTTTTTCGGATTTTTTTCGAATTTAATTAATTTTTTTTAATTATCTTTATCCCACACTGCTAATCCAAGACCAAGTCTTGGGACACCTTTTTTTTGTAAAATTTCCTTTTACAGAACAAATGTCTATGCAAGAGGGATTCAGCACCGCTAGACCTCCACTCTTCAGTGGAGAAGACTTTTCCTACTGGAAAAGTCGCATGGAGGTCCACCTGAAAACTCAGGTGGACATGTGGATCATTATCCAGTTCGGTCTGGAGATCCCCCGAAATGCAGAAGGACTTCCACAAAGCTACTCGGAGTGGGACAACACTCTAAAGCGCAAGATAGAAGCCGACGCAAAAGCAACGCAAATCCTACAATGCGGGTTGACAAAGGAAGAGCTGAACCGAGTGGGCCCCTTCAACAGTGCAAAAGAGCTATGGACAAAACTGATCGAGCTGCACGAAGGGACTTCGGACACCAGGATCAGCAAAAGGGATCTGCTACTGAATAAACTCTACACTATCAAGATGGCCGACAACGAAACAGCAGCCCAGCTCCACGCACGAATCCAGGAGGTAATGAACGGTCTTCACTCAATAGGTCACAAAGTTGAAAACCGTGACCTAATAAGGTATACTCTAAACGCCTTTCCTAGAAATACCTTGTGGGCATCTATGGTAGATGCATACAAGGTCTCTAGAGATCTTTCTAAAATAAAACTAGATGAATTATTTTCTGAACTAGAACTGCACGAACAGACTAACACCAATTCGGTCGAAAAAGGTATCGCTTTCATTGCAGGTAAAAATTTAAAGACAACGAAGAAGAAAACTGAACCTGAACCCGAGTCTGACACAGACTCAGAAGATGAAGAAGGAGATCAAACTAAACTGGTCTGGCTCGCTCGAATCTACTACAAGGAGCTGAAGAACCGAACCAACAAACGAAAAACCGGCCGAAGAAAAGACGAACCAGCCGAACCTACGAACAAGCCTAATGTAACCTGCTACGAGTGCAAGAAGAAGGGCCACTACAAGACGGAATGTCCAAATCTGAAAGAGTCCAAGAAGACGAAAAGAAAGAAGGCGCTCCAAGCAACCTGGGACGAGTCTTCCTCAGAAGAAGAGACAGAGGCACCCCAGTCCAATCTCCTAGCTCTGACCGCCTCAGTCGAGACCGAGTCAGAATCAGAACAAGAGGACGGCGAGCTGACATTCACAGAAGACGGAGAAATAAAGGTAACTGGTTTTAACATATTGCAGTTAACTGATTTGATTTCTTTTCTTTCTCGTGATTTGGCAAAAGCCAAACTCCGGGTCGAATCCCTCCGACAGGAAGTAAAACTCCTGAAAGAGGGAGCTGACTCTAAACCCTCAACCGAGAAGGTTCAGGAAGGAACTCCCACTCAAGTTGAAAAACTTGAAAAGGAAAACTCCTCCCTGAAAACTCAGGTTAAGGATCTTAGATCAGCCCTAGAACGATTCACTTCTGGTTCCAAAAATCTTGACATGATTCTTGGGAAACAGAAGTCCGTTCTAAATCGATCTGGACTTGGCTACCGAACCAAATCCCGACAAAGATCGTATTTGGCTGTACTGAATCAGTCCAAAGGTAAAATTCAGGCATGGGTACCTAAACTATGCCTGAACAAACCAACTGGATCAAATCAGTATTGGATCCCCAAGGACAAGATTCACATCTTGCCTAATCATCACCGTGGCTTTAGTCCAGGGGGAGCCAAACTGAAAACTATTTTTATTATTAGATAAACTTGTTATTCTTGATTTAAATTGTTTGATTGATTGGTTATTTAATTTCTGTAATATACCATGCTTAAACTTAGGCTAGCTTAAGGACCAAACAAACTTAACTGAAACTTGAAAACATAGTATTGGGTGGAGGTGAGATGATAGTACGTTGGGGAAACCAACTCTAATAAGATCAAGTTTACTTGGTCTCTTTAGACTGGTGAAACCAGCCGAAGCTACCGATCCAAAATCCAAACTAGTTAAACCAGAAATTTTTCAAAGGATAATTTTGAAAATGAAATTTCATTAAAAGGCTTTGTCAAGGAAAGTGTGGATGATCCCATAAGGCTTCGGCCAAAGAAGGCCTAGTGCCTCGCCAAGACCTGGAAGCCAATTTTTGAAATTCAAATTCAAATTAATTTTTGTCAAATTCGAATCTAACACAAAATTTCAGCTAAGTGTAGATTTAAACATCTTTTCAAAATTAATTAATTAAGTTTTCAAAATTTAATTATTTTTAAAATTAATCAAAACTTTCAAAATAATTTTAACTATAAAAACCTATCTCACAAAACCTATAAGGTTAACGTGATTGAAAACCCTAGATTTGGGTGAGACAGACTAGGCAGTGAAACTCAATTTAAGCTATTCCTGATTCTAATTGGATCCAAATCAAGAAAATTCTTTATGCGTAGGAACATAAAGATTTGGACCAATGGATGTTGGATAGCGGTTGCTCCAGACACATGACTGGAGATAAATTGAAGTTCACCAAGCTCAAACTCAAAAACCTAGGCTCAGTGGCATTTGGCATTAATGTTACACTCAAGGTAATTGGGTCAGGTAATATTGAGCTTAAATCTGATTTCATTATTAAGAAAGTTCTATTGGTTGAAAACTTTAATTTTAAGTTGCTTAGCATAAGTCAGTTATGTGATTCTGGTTATATAGTTACCTTCAACAATTCCAACTGCCTGATAAGAAATGAACAAGACTCAGAAATCATACTTAAGGGCACTAGGAAAAATAATGTATACACTATAAATCTTCCCCTTATACCCAAATGTATGTTAACACAATTAGAACAAACAAACCTCTGACATAGGAAATTAGGTCATACCAATTTGAGAACTATCTCAAAAACTACCCAACTTGGCTTAATCAAAGGTATCCCCAAAATCAAAAATAATGAAAACCTAATATGTGAATCATGTAATCAAGGTAAACAAACCAAATCCAATCACAAACTAATCCAGTCTGATTTAACTCAAACCACACTTGAGCTCCTGCACCTTGACCTATTTGACTGCCCCTAATCAATAGGGTTGACTTGGGTTTGACTGTTTGACTGTATTTGAACCTTGATTACCTGCTTTATTTTCTGTTGACCAATTTATGAGTATTGGTTCTTTTAGCAATTAGGATTGTGCTTTGTAGAATAGAGTATCTCAATTTTTTTTACTGCTCTACTTGACTTCAAAAATCAGTTTTCTAAAAATAGATTTTGAAAAATTGCTTTATTTAATTTCAAAATCAGTTTTCACTTTTTAGTTAGTTTTATTACAAAACTACCCCCTTTAAAAATTAGGACCTTTTTCGAAAATGGACTTAGCCTAGGCCCTAACCCTAGAACTGCATGCACCTATAGACTTAGAAGCCAGCATCTCACAAGCACCTTAGGGTACTTTTGATTGATAACATAGAAAGGGTTGAGATGCTTAGGTCTTTGCCTTAATTCAAGATGCTTTAAGTTAGGGCATCTGCAGTAATTGGGGCACTAAATACAACTTACATAGCAATCAAGTTAAGTGTCAAGTTTAGAAAATCTAACTTGAACAAAAACACTTAACTTGACTAACCCTAGCAAAAACTACTGTTTATAACAGTTAGTAAGTAGCTAATTGGGTTAGACAGACCCCTACAGAGAGAATTGATTGATTTAGTATAAATTTAATTATGAATTGATTCAGTATAGCAAAAATTTTACTTATTTCCTTTAGTTATACTGTACTTATTTGTTTTGATATATGGCAAAGGGGGAGAGATAGGAAAGGAGAGAGTAAAATTTTCTTTTCAAAAATTTTCTGAACTCTATCCTTTATGCAAAAAGTATTCAAAAGTTTAACAATTCAAAAGTTTAACAAAAATTTTCTTAACTCTATCCTTTATGCAAAAAGTATTCAAAAGTTTAACCTTTTGAAAAATACTTAGGTTTTCAAAACTTCTACTTAAGCTTTCAAAATTTTGAAAAATACTTAAGTTTTCAAAATATCTACTTAAGCTTTCAAAGTTAACTAAGTACTCAAGTTTTTTTTAAGTTAACACTTTCAAAACCTTTGAGTACCTTGAAACTTAAAAGCCTCACACTTTTTAAGTACTCAAAAATCATGTTTCAAAAAAACAAATTTTCTTATATACTGTTAACTTAAGTTATTAAAAGTACCTAAAACTTAAGTTTTCAAAAGTGCAAGTTTGTTACCCCACAAATTCTTGAAAAATCTAGGGGGAGATTCCTTCCAGGGGGAGGGAACAAAAGTTAAAGCTTTTTTTCATATTTTGCTTAAACTTAACTTTTTGAACTAGGGTTGTCATAAATCAAAAAGGGGGAGATTGTTGGTGCAGAATGCACCTAAGTCAAACCTGTGTTTTGATAATGACAACATAGGTCAAAAGTTAAGTCTTTCTTGTTTTCTAACAAGTTAATCAAGTGTGCAGGAAAAGCCCTAGCGAAGGACTGCTAGGCACTGGTAAAGGAATGCCAGGAAAGAAAGACCTAGCGAAGGACTGCTAGGCTCCAGGCGAAGGACAGCCTGGGACTAAAGCCCTAGCGAAGGACTGCTAGGCAACTGGCGAAGGACTGCCAGTTTACAAGACCTGACAAAGGACCGTCAGGCAAAAGTCCAACCAAAGGAATGGTTGGCATCAGGTAAATTCTCCCGAGAGGAGTAGGTGAGGACGCGTTCCCCGTCGAGGTAACAGTAGGCGTCGGTTCGACCTAGGGCTCCATTTTGGAGACCAAAGTCAGAACCAAGACAGCTAAGGCTGTATAAATCTAATAATTTATTATGTTATTGTGTTTTGGACTAACCCTGGATGCAGGACCGAAGGAACGTGAGTCTGCAGCTCAGAGTGCCTCAAAGGTGTGAGGCAACTACTGACCAGGGCGCCCAGAGTGTCCCGGGCGCCCCCAAGGTGAACACCAAACACACAATCAAAAAGTGCGCTTCGACAGTACAAGCTGCGGGCGCCCCCGTGCTTCCGGGCGCCCCCGTTGCTCGTGGGCGCCCCCTGCGCTGCGGGCGCCCCCATGCGCACACCTCGAACCGAAACACTTCGAAGCCAGAAGATAAGAATTGACCCGGTCAACCCGGGCGCCCCGACCGCTCCGGGCGCCCCGGTCAAAGCGGATCCAGAGGATCAGACGCGACCGAGAGCTCTGCGGATCGGAGGCCACGTGGGGGGCGCCCCCGACATCCCGGGCGCCCCCAGGCCCTATATAAAGGGCCCTCGACCCCATGCTTCGATCATCAATTCTTTCAACGCCTCAAAGCTCTTCTGCTCTCGCGCCTTGCTCCGGAAACTCTCCAAATCAAGCCGACGACGTCCTGCTGCCCCGACATAATCGATCTACTCCGGACGTCGGTAAAAGAGCTAGTTTAACGTTTACTGTACTTCATTCTAATCCTGTAATCTTTTGTAAACGATTTTTGCGCCTGATATAGAATTGCCCAAAGTAAACGGTCATCGACCGTGGGCCTTGGAGTAGGAGTCGACACAGGCTCCGAACCAAGTAAATCGACTGTGTCTTTGTGCTGTGTTTTCTTTTCATTTTCCGCTGTGCACTTACTGTTACGTAAATCCGAAAGTTTTCCGATATTCACCCCCCCCCTCTATCGGGATTCTCGATCCAACAATTGGTTGTGGGGAAAAGCTACAACTGAAATGCCAACTGTGTAAATTCCTAAAAGCTGATGTTTGTAGAGGAGAATATTGTTTTGTTTTAGAAATCAGATGCAAAATGCGTGTCATGATATGCACCTGATTGTCTCAAATAATCTTTCTGTGAGTTAGATATGTGCTTTTGGAATGGATCTGTTGCCAGTGTAAGCTGGTAAATGTTTTTGGAAATTTGATGACCAAGCTATTGCGATGTTTCTGCAGCTATATTAAATGGTTGTCAGGGGATGGTGAATGAATCCACCATATTTGATTCATCTAATCCATAGCAAACGACTATGGTAAAGACGTTTAAAATCCGTTGATGGCTAAGGCTTTGCCAAAAAGCCTAAGAGGGTGAATAGATCCACCATAGATCTATCTAGTCCGTAGTAACGGCTATGGTAAAGACTTCCCAAATCCGTTTCTTGGCTGGTCACTTGCCTAAAGTGAACATCGGGTGTGATTGTTGTTCCATCCTTGGAGATATTATTGGAATGTGCTATTAGAGGATGTTTTGAAGGACTTTAGAGATAGTTTGAAGCTTTGGAACGTCTTTGCAAGAGGCCTGAGTTTTCAATGTTGTACTACTCTTCAGGAGAGCTCGAATTAAACATGTTGTTCCAAGGCTAGGCAATTATAAGGAATTAGCTGGGTTTTTATATAGAGCTATATAGTGCTGTTTGTCATGGATTTTTGCATTACTTGTAAATCCCTATGAATCTTTTGTAATTCTGCATTAGAAGGTCAAGTTGGGTCCCCCTTCTAATATGGATCTTCCTTTCAGGAATAATTTTTTTTAAAAAAAAAAGTCTTTCGCCGAAACAAATCTACAACGAGCAAAGATTGGAGCTAATCACCCCCCCCCTCTAGCTCTCCTACCGGTTCCAACAAGTGGTATCAGAGCGAGGTCATTCTTCTTTGGACTCATCGCCAAGAGAGCAAGAGCTAGAGGAAGAAGAAGAAGTTTGATGAAACCCTAATTTCAAGAAGTCATCATCAAGAGGGTAGAATTCAAAAATGGAGTTTGGCTACGACACTCAGGCACCTCCACCATTCGATAAAGAAAATTTTGATCTTTGGAAGTCAAAGATTGAAAACTTCTTCATGATGGAGATAGAGCAATAGTTTGCTCTAATGGAGGGTTCTGAAGCTCCAACAAGCACCAAAGGAAAGCTCCTCAAGAAAAGCAAATGGAATGAGTGTTGGGTCAATCTATGGTCCGGAGTGACCATGTGTTATGATGTTTGGACAAAGGGTTTAAGTTAGGTTTACCCTTGTGATTTAATATGTGTATTTGAGTGTGCAGGATTGCAGGTTACACATATTGACTTAGCTGGACGGCTTCGGTACTGTGAAGGGTGGCATGGAGATAAGCTAGAGGCTTATGTGCACCCGAGGGACCATGGATAATAGGGATGATGAGCCGAGGGGCACGGACTTCGAGGCATGCATGAAGGATGACATGGAGGCAAGCTGGAGACTTGTGTGCATCTGAGGGACGGGAGTCGTAGACGAAGGCAACAGTCAAGGCAACAGTCAAGACTGCTGGTGAAGAGTCAGCTAAGTCATGAAGGGACAAGAGCCGAGGGAAGAGGACTCCAAGGGCAAGCCGGGAAGTGGACTTCAAAGGCCACACGTGAAGGGTGGCATGGAGGCAAGCCGACGGCTTGCGTGCGCATCCGAGGGACGATAGCTGGTGGAAGAGGACTTCAAGGGGCAAGCCAAGGGAGTATGCTTGAAGGCACACGTGGAGGAGGGTCTTCGAAGTGAGGAGTGTCCTTGTAAGCTAGGCAGTCGACTGGTAATATAACAGTCGACTGCCAGTAGGAACAGAAGCTCACAGAAAGAAGTCGACCCTAGACCAGTCGACTACTCTGGGAGCAGTCGACTGGTCGTGACTGTTGGTGCCGGAAGCGCCAAAGTCGAACCTATGTTTTGATAATGGCAAAGGGTTCAGAAGTTAAGAGTTGGTTGTGATCTAACAAGCTAATTAAGTGTGCAGAAAAGTCCTAGGTACACTAGGCACTAAGTCCTGGTTCTTTGAATTGGACACTAAGTCCTGGCCGTGGGCTGGGCAACTAAGTCCTGACGTAAGGTTGGACAATAAGACCTGGTGAGTAAAGTTGGGCACTAAGACCTGGTCGAGGACTGGGCACCGAAGACCTGGTGAGTGAAGCTGGGCACTAAGACCTGGTGAGTGAAGCTGGGCAAAAGTCCAACCGGAGGAGCCAGTTGGCAAAAAGGTAAATTCTCCCGAGAGGAGTAGGTGAAGACGCGTTCCCCGTAGGAGGGAACATTAGGCATCGGTTCAACCTAGGATTCCATTTGGGAGACCCAAAGTCAGAACCAAGACAGCTTAGGCTGTAAATAATATTTAATATATTTAATATATCATGTATATTTGCTTCTTGTGTTTGGAACTAACCCTGGGTACAAGAAACAAAGGGACTGTGTTTCTGCAGCTCAGGCGCCTCATTAAAAGGAGGCGACTCACTGGGCTAGGCGCCTGTATGGATACAGGCGCCCCAGTGCAAGGTCAAACCAAGTCATCGAAGCAAACTGCCACGAAAGTCTTTGGACCAAGTCAAGCTATGCGCCTGTGTTAACACAGGCGCCCCAGTCAGCTCAGGCACCTCAATGAAGGGGATAAGCGCTGACCAAGCATGCGGATTAGAGTTTGCGCAGGAGATGTCACGTGTCAGGCGCCCCCTTCAACACAGGCACCCCAGCGACCAGTATAAATAGGGGTTCACCCCCAAGGCTTCAGAACAACATGCAAATCTCTATCTCAACACTTTCGCTCAAGCGCTACGCTCCAACACGCTCCGCACTTGCGATTCAAGCGCCGACGACGACCCGCTGCTCCAAAATTCCATCCACTCCGGTCGTCGATCAAAACTGAAGTGTTGTAACTTTCTTTTTTTAATTCTATATCTGTACTCCAAATTGTAAACATTCTTCGAATATAGAATTGTCCATCATAAACGGTCAAGGACCATGGGCCTTGGAGTAGGAGCCGACAGTGACTCCAAACTAAGTAAAACAAACTATGTTAGCGACTTTGTTTTACTCTTTCTGCTGCGTATTTTCTCTTAATTTTCTGAAATTTTCCGATCGATATATTCACCCCCCCCTCTATCGATTTACTCCAATCCAACAGTGACTGGTTGTGTTGGCTGAAAATTTGAATGTTGAGCTGCAACGGTCGATTTTCAGTGGGACCAGTCGACTGCCCTGGGGGCAGTCGACTGGTAGGGTGTTTTCTAGCTTTGAGCTTTATTTAAAGAGGCTCGGGTTTGGCTGGAGACCTCTGACGAAACAAGCATGGTTAGGGCTTGTTAGTAGTCTTAGTGCTCAAAAAGTATACTTGGGTTTGTGGCGAGGTTTCTCCACCCACAAGGAGCTACACGAGCTAGCCGGAGGGCATCCGGGGAGTGATTCGCCGAAGGATCGAGGGATCGTCCACCTCACAGACTATCGTGGAGTAGGAGCTTCATCTCCGAACCACGTAAATACGTTTGTTAGCGTTGTTTGATTTTATTATTATTATTTTCGCTTGCGCACGCTAACCTTGTAGGTAGAAGAAATCAAAAATTGCTATTCACCCCCCCCCCCTCTAGCAAGACGTCAACGATCTAACAATGAGGAGCAAATCAAGAGATGCGAGGCCAACGACAAAGTGACCAAGTTATTGGTGAATCTATTGCCAAGCATCATCTTGGACATGATTGGAGAATTTCAAGATGCCAAAGAGCTTTGGAGCAAATTGGCAAAGCTTCATGAAGATCTCTCCACTGTACCAAATCAAGACAAATCCAAAGAGGGAGATTCATCGGACGAAGAAGATTCAAAAATTGAGAGATGCTCAACATCTGAAGATGAAGTTCAAGAAGCCTCCACTTCAAGGATTGAGGGGGAGCAAAATTTGTCAAAATTTGTCATTGACATCGGATCAAAGAAAAGCTTCAACATCATCATCCAAGGTCAATAAAGAAGAACAAGAATCGAGTGCTACCTCTACACCCCATGAAGGTATAACTATTTCAATTTGTAAAAATAAAGATCACATTATTTGTTTTGAGTGTAGGAAAAAAGGACACTATAAGAGTAAGTGTCCTAATTTGGTCAAGAAGAAGGTGCAAGTGGCACTCAAGACCAAGGAGAAGCCAAAGGAGGTCGGCCCCGTGGTAAAGAAGGATAAAAAGCACATTGTGTGCTTCTCATGCAAACAAAAGGGACATTATCGGAATCAATATCCAAAGGGGAAGGATCCGACCAAGGCAAAAAGGAGGAGCTCAAATCAAGGGGGAGGCTCCAAGAACAAGACTAAGGTACCATTAGGTAATGGTACTTATTTTCATCATGATAATATGCATGCTAGAAATAATTATTATCATTTTAATGCTATTTATCATGAAAATAGGAGACATGAAAAACCTAAGGAAAACTGTAGAGTCTTTCATGCTAGGACTACCACATCTAATGATAGGGAACAAATTAGAACTTTCCATGGTAGACCTACCCAACACAAGGCCAAGAAGAATAATCACCAAGGTTATATTAGAAAACCAAGTCTTGATGAGGTAATGATGGAAAATCAAGTTTTGAGGTCAAAACCTGATAAATTAGAAAAATCCCTTAAGAAAATAGAAAATCTATTTAAGGGATCAAAAATTTAAAACCTAGATTTAGGAAATCAAGGACCCTCTAGGAGCAAGAAAGGTTTAGGGTACAAACCTAAAACCAAGAATGATGGTCCATCTTATCATAGAGTTCCATATAGGTATGGAACTCAACCTAGGTCAAGGGTTTAAGTCAAGGACACAAGGGAAGTCATCACTAGAGTTGACCAAGACAAAACCAACATGACTAAGGCTTCGGAGAAGCCTTGAAAAATCATTAGGAAGGTATCAAGGGAAGTTATCCCTAATGAATACCTAGAACACCCAAGGAACACCAATAGGTTTTGGGTTCCTAAAAGTATATTCGCCACACCCTAGATAGGCCTAGGGAGTGTCAACTCAAATTGGACGGGTAGTTAACCCAACCTTGATAAAGTTGGAACTTTGGGGCATTTTCAAGGAGTTACTACCCTTGAAAATGAAGGAGTCATTTGTTTACTCTAGGAGGAGTAAAATTGTGTCAAACTATATTTTTGGAAGATTGAACTAAATAAAGTTGGCACAACTAGGTTAGAATCCAAAGATATGCCAAGTTAGGGAGTTTTGGCATTGTCTTGGAAATTAGTGGCAAAATTAGGATTATCAATGGCTTAGCGAAGAATTATTGATACTTAGATAGGAAATCTAGGTATTTTCTTTTGTGCTACTATGTCATGTTTTGTATGCCCTATCACATGCCATGACATCATAATTCATCATTCATATTTTATTATGAAAATATAACATGTCATGACATACATGCGTCATCTAACTATAATATTTTTTTTAATTTTCATATGATGCATGTCATAGTCATTATCATGTATTAATTTAATTTTTATTGAAATTAAGAACATTGACATTAATTGACATTCTAGGTGAATGATTAAAGATTATAATGTCTAGGTAGAAATGCATAAACCCTTAGTTTAGGGAGAACATAACTTTCACATCTCACCAAGACCATAAGTTGACTTGCGTATATTTTGAGATACATTAGAAATAAGTGAGATGTTAGGGTGATGAATAAAACTCAAGTGTTGATTAATGTGCATCCTATTGAGTTTTAGGTTCATCAAAACATGAATATAAATGAATTCCAATCATTGGGAAAGCTAACGTACAAGTCATGTGCATTTAGCCAAGGAACATGGTTGAAAATTATTTTTGAAACATATTTCAAAACTATCTTGGAAAACCTCGGTGAAGACTATCTTTTGATAGATCTCATCATTGATGAATTAGATACAAAATAGAGTGAAACATTGAAGTATTTCAATGGTTTCTATTTTTGTGTCAATCTTTGAAAAAAGGAGTTATTTTCATATAAAATTATTTTTCCTTGATAGTATATGTCATAAATAATGTCTACACAAAATTTCAGGATTTTTCAAATTTTGTAAAATTATTTAGGAGTTTCTGAAATTCAAACTGAAATTATTTTCAGAAATCAGAAACTCTCAATCGATCAGGTGATCAATTAGGACAACATCAATTGATTGGTCAATCGATTGTTAAACCTTTTCTGCGGGCACAGAAGCTCGCGTAATCGATCCATTGATCGATTAAGGGAAGCCTTAATCGATCAGCTGATCAATTAAGGCATAGCTTAATCAATTGGGACCCAACACCAATCAATTAGCACAACTGAAACTATCTGTTTTCAGTCAATTAACCCAATTTTGAGTAACCTAACAATCTCTAGCCCCTTGAAATACTTTTATAAGTATATTTGGGTAAATTTCATTGTAAAATCAAAAAAGAAGTTTGTTTGGTGAAACTTATAGGGTTAGAGAGAGGTTTTGATTCATGTTTTGAATTTCAAAATCTCATAACCTCGAGTTGAGATTTCCTAAAGTTTTAGGAACTCAAAAATCATTGTTGGTGCAATAATAGAGGGTTAAAGCATGTTTTGAGGGAGAGGTCTTCCTTAAAAGCATGTGTTTAAATTTTTCTTTTTGGGATAAGTGGAAGAATGAAGATTGTGAATCTTCATTATGATAAAGGGGGAGAAGATTGTGAATCTTCATTGTTGGGACTTTCATTAGGTATGCCTTTGACTATATAGACTCTCGGGGAGAGTTTTTGATGTGTGTCAAAGGGGGAGAAGATTGAAAGGCTAATAGGAATTAGTTTTTCTCAAACATATTGTCAAACATCAAAAAGGGGGAGATTGTTGGTGCAATCTTGGTTAGGTCAGGATTGACCTAGTCTGACTAGGCTCGGGTGAGCTTATGTCTACTAAGCTTGGTAAGCTTAAGGTTGGATGTTTCGATATTTGATAATGATGTTTGAATATCGCATGATGTTTGAATATTATGTGTGTCAAGTGGGTCAAGGTTGACTGGAGACTTGACTGGAAAAGACCTAGTGGGACTAGGCACACCTAGTGGAACTAGGTGAAGTCTAGGTGGATCGGGGAGATTGTACGCTGACATGGGAAAAGACCTAGTGGGACTAGGTGAAGTCCAGGTGGATCGGGGAGATCGCACGCTGGCAAGGTGGAAGTCTATCGAGAGACTAGACCTAACTCGAGGATTAAGCAAACCTGGTTAGGAATCAAGTTAAGTCCTAGTTGGGAGCTAGGCAGGAGAAATCCAGGTTGGTCAAAGGGTTGATCAGACACTTGGTAGAAAAGTCCTAACAGGTCACGGTTGACCAAGGTTAGGCAAGGGAACCCTAGACTTGTGCACACAGGTTAGGGTTGGACTCAATCTATTGGGTAATCAATTTAGGTTTAGTTTCTCACGAACAGAAGTCTTCTTGATCGATTGGGTGATCGACTAAGGAAGGTGTGAATCGATTGGGAGAAATAAGTTGCGAGAACAGAATTGGCTGGATCGATTGGGCAATCGATTCAGCCTTCTCTTAATCGATTGATCAATCGATTAAGAGGTCCGATAATCGATTGGGCAATCGATTACAACAGTTTTGCATGAGAGCATAGAAAGGTGCTGAATCGATTCAGCAATCGATTAAGGTTGTTCTTAATCGATTGGCTAATCGATTAAGCTTCAAAAAATAGTCGTTGAACGGCTAAGTCTGACGTGGTAATCGATCGGGCAATCGATTAGGAAACCCTAGGCGTCGAGTATATATGGTTTTCACGTAGGTTTGAAGCGGGATCGCTCGCGCAGCTTCCTCCTCCTTCATCGTCATTTCAAGTGAGGCCTTAGAGCTTAGTGCTGGTGTATTTCCAAGGAACAAAAGGTGATTCCAAGCTTGAAGATAGCAAGAAAAGCAAAGAGAGCTAAGTTGTGTAAATCTTGTAAGATTTCTCTTGTATTTGCTTGGATTCTTATTGTATCTTCTTGAAAGCTTGTAAGAGGTTTCTCTACCTCAAGAAGAAGATCTTTCATAGTGTATGAGAGAGTGAGGAGAGTGGACCCTTGGATTAGTCACCTCAAGGAGGTGGATACCAAGAAAAATCGAGGTGTTAGCATTGCTTAAGTCTTCCGTCACAACAAATCTACAACGAGCAAAGATTGGAGCTCATCACCCTCCCCCCCGCCCTCTAGCTCTTCTACCAATTCCAACCCCCCCTCTAGCTCTCCTACCGGTTCCAACATTATCAACTCTGAATTCATAATTATTTTCTTATAGTTAGAAAAGTTATTTTACTATAGCAATTTTCATAGAGATGAATCTGCTAAATTTCTAAGTTAGATAAAAGTTTAGGTATTTTTGACTAAGAGATAAATTTTAATAAATTTTTTATCGATAATCAGACTTTTAATTTTAAAAATAATTTCTGACCGATTTTTGATCAACCAAATTTTTTTGGAAACTAACTGTTCACTTTGAAATATTGTAATAAATTTTCAAAAATTTTAAGTGATTAGATAATTTTCTACAATTTTTTCGGATATACAGTTTTTAAAAGTTTTTTTCTCTATGTCATTTTTTGCCTTTAACATATTTTTTTATGTGATCAAAGGGGAGATTGGATTTAAGTTAAGGGAAGATTTAAATTGTAAATTTTATCACTTTAAATTGCAAATCTTATCACTTTTTTTATTCATATTTTTGTTTGTGGTTATCCCTAATTTAACTCAAGTTGATACACATTAAAACGGGAGAGATTGTAAGTACCCTAGATAAGTTTTGATGTGATCAACCTAGTAATAGTTAGGTTTTGTTGGTATTTGAACCCTGTGTCTAAGTGTGTAGCAGCTTAGGAGCATAAGAAGTCAAGCGGAAGACGCAGCGGTCAAGAAAGATGGCACGGGAAGGGAGCCTACGGGCTCGGTGCATCCGAGGGATGCGGAGATTTCCGGAAGTGTGCACCAATAGAGAGAGAAGGACATGCACGACGTTTGAGGGATGAGAAGCCGGGAGGAAGCACGCTCATGGAGAAGGTCGGAGAACGGTTAGGGTGAGCCTAACTCTGGAAAGCCCAAGATCACCCAAAAGACCCACTGGAAGGTTGGTCAACAAGTTGTTGACCATTCAAACTCGGGCGCCCCTGAATGGGGGAGCTCAATTGGACTCGTGTGCTCGTATTTTCGAGTGCCCGAACTGACTCGGGCCCTCGAACTGACTTAAGCGCCCGTGTACCTTATCGAGAACTAGTCGTTTAACAATCATTGCAACGTGGATAAGCCTTGACCATATGTCAAGCACCTGTGTGCACTCGGAGCCCGAGAAGTGCAACGTCAGCACTTTGATAAACTTTCACAGGGCTATAAATAGACCTCTGAACTCAGTTCATTTCAACATTCCAATTATAAACGAAATCATCTACTGTTCTTTCATTTTTTTTTCTCTGAGTTCTTAATTGTGTAAGAGGTTTTTCCGTCTACAAGGAGTATTCTGGAGATTGTACTACATTTGTCTTCAATTAGCAACTATCAGGTTGCAACCAAGTAACTCGTCTGTGTCTCTTTTTTGCTTATTAATTGTTTATGTATTATTCTTATTTGAACTAATGTCTATCTTTGTTTAAGAAAGAATAAAAGATTAATTTTTATTTTTCAAGGCAATTCACCTCCCCTTGCCGACCGTACCAACAATAGAGAGGGAGAGAGAAAGGGAGGGAAAGAGTTTGTAAGCCGTTGATAGGAAGGGTAGAATAGACATATCAGATAAATTAGTACATCATTTAATAATTATCAAAATATGACGTATCTTTTGATTAATTCAGATAGTTAAGTATGATTTTTGATAAATTCTCGAAAAAGATATGGTCGTGAGAAAAAAATTAAGTTGACTAGTTTCTCTAATGCCATTTCATTTAATCTTTCGGCAATGCTCTTCTTTCAGTCTTTGTAGCCATAGAAATGGGAGTGTCCAGTCACCCTCCCTGCCCCTTGCATGTAAAGAAAACCTCCTGATCGAAGGGACTAACCGTTTAAGAAACTCTTTTAATATGAAGAAACTTCAAGAACATACTGAAAATGTAAACACTAGAAGATAGTTTTGACAACCATTACAAAGGTATTTAAAGACTCACAGCTATTAACTAATTAGAAATAAATTGTCTTGAAAAACAACAATGCATTAAACCCACCTAAAAAGTACAAACCCAGAAACACTTCGAACCAGAGACACTTCTCAAAAACAAGCAGTAGACAAATAAATTTAGTCTTCTAGAAACATCACATTATAATTCAACACTCCCCCCCCCCCCTTCCCCCTTAAAGTGATGTTCTCCGAACAAATCCGAGCTTTGATCGCAGAAGTTTTCAGAACAAATCCAAGCTTTGATCGCAGATCTTCAAGTGCACCCTTCATAAAATAAGCTCATGTTAAGAGTAGAATTAACATACTTTAAGATCTTCTTTGCCTTTTCGAAGTGTGGCTTCCTTGGCTCTTGCATATATCGGCTGACCACACCAATGGAGAAAACAATATCCGGCCTTGTTATTGTCAAATAAATAAGGCTTCCCACAAATGCACGAAAGGTATGAGGGTCCGACAAACACGTTCCTTCGCCACGATGAAATATTGTGCTCACATCAAGTGGTGTAGACCACTTCTTCCCATGAATCAAACCAAACTTCTTGACGAGCCATTTGGCATAGATGAACTGAGACACAAAAATTTCCTTATTCAAATTTTCAATTTGCAGCCCAAGACAATTATTGAGCTCCCCTAGTTTTTTCATATCAAAACGCAATGAAAGTTCTTCCTGAAGGCGAGTTACCTTTGTATAATTGCTGCCCGTTAGAATTATGTCGTCCACATATAATAGAATGACCACCATGAGCCCTTGACGTTTCTTGATAAAGAGACTCAAATCCACTTCAGAAGTTGCATAACCGTAGAATAATAAATATTCTGCAATTTTTCCATACCACGCACTTGAGCTTGTTTTAATCTATAGAGGGCCTTCTTCAACTTACACACAAAATCTGAATGATACTCGGATACAAATCCAAGTGGTTTCTCCTTATAAATATGTCTATCAAGCTCTCCATATAAGAAAGCATTGTTAACATCCAACTGCCACAATTTCCAACCAAGGCAAGTTGCTAATGCTAGAACGCTTGGTACCGAAGTCATCTTTGCCATGGGGTTAAATGTTTCTTTGTAATCTTCCTCGTACTTTTGAGAGAAACCTCGAGCTACTAGCCTTGCTTTGAATCGATCTATGATCTTGTCACCCTTCCTTTTTATTTCAAAGACCCATTTGCACGAAACCGGTTGCACTTCAAGAGGCTTCAGAATCAAATCCCACGTCTGATTTTTTTTTTGCAGGGCATCGATTTCTTCCTTTATTGCATCTTCCCATTCTTTCACTCCTTTAGCTTCATCATAAAAAGAAGGTTCTTAATCTTCAATAGGGTTCGCAAAGAAGCAAAAAAATTTGTGACAATATTATCATCTCTATAACAAGACGATCACACAACATTTCTTCTCGGGCGTTGGTTGATTGTTTGCTCCTGAGAACCATCATTTTGGATAGAACACAAGCTCTCCCTTTCTCCTTGATTTTCTTCTGATAAATATTCTGAGCAATGGGACAATGGCAAAGTTATTGTATAATTTCTTCCTTATAGACATCTTTGGAATCATGGGAAGAGATCTCTTCAAAGATATCATCTCGAGATATAACACATTTATTAGTCGTAGGATCCATACACCGCCAGCCCTTTCTTTGTTCGTCGTAGACAATGAAAATGCATTTAATTGCCTTAACATCCAACTTACTCCTTTGAGAATCAAACACATGAACATAGCAGATTGAACCAAAGACTCAAAGATACTCCATGTTTGGTTTAACACCGAAGAGCAATTCATAAGGTGCCTTATTATTGGTCGGACTGAGTGGCGCCTGGTTAATCACATAAGTTGCACATTTCATGCCTTCTAGCCACAATGCTTTCGGCAAATTCTTCGCATGCAACCAACATTTGCATGTCTCCACAAGATGTTTGATTTTTCGCTCAACCACGCCATTTTGTTATGGCATCTCCAGGCAACACATTTCTCTTTTAATGCTGTTATTTCGGAAAAACGAGAAAAATTCATTCGAACAAAATTCCGCTTTGTTATCTATCCGCAAGATCTTGTCTTTTCTGCGCAATTTCCCTTCCACAATTTCCTTGAATTTAAGAAATCTTAAAAACACCTTTAATTTGTTTCACAAAATAAACTCATGTGAATCGTGTATACTCATCCACATTAGCAACATATAATCAAATCCAGAATAAGAAGCGGTTTGAGTAGGACCCATCAAATCACTATGGATTCATCCCAAAGGAGTTGTGCATCGTGAGTTTGAGCTCTCGAAGGAAGCCCATACGCCTTTCCAAACTGACAACCTACACAAATTCTTTCAACCTCAAACTTTGATAAATCAGGCATACCGTCATCTAATTTCCTCTTAACCATAACCTTCAACTTAGTCATATTTACATGAGCAAGTCTCGCATGCCATAAAGAGGTAGTATCATTGCTACTCATCTTTTCAATGTATGAATTTGATGCAGATAGAACAAATAAATCATTCACATACGTACCAATATATATGAACAACATCGGATTTAATTTCTTTGACGTTTCGAAGAAACTTCACATCTCGCGGTCCAAAGAGCAAGAAATTTCTAGCATTCACTGCATTTGTGATAAAGAAAAGATTCTTTTGTATCTCTGGCACATGATATACACTTTTTATCGTGATTGATTCTCCACGATTATTGTTGATGACAATGGTGCTTTCTCTCTAAATTTTATGAACTATATTATCAGTGGTGATAATATCGCTGCCGCTATCATGTAACCAAGAACATGAAAAAATCTATTCGTCTCCGGTAAGATAATGACTGCAACCCGAATTCATAATCCATTCATTGTTGGTTGAATGCTTCATGTGAGAAGTCCCTTAAGCCATTAAACATGTTTCCCATTGAGTATTTCTATCAACAATATAGGTAAGAAGAAATACTTCCAATCATCATTCTTTGGTTGTTCAGACTTCTCGAACACATCGGCCAGATTTGCATAATTTTTTGACATCAATTTAACTCAACTATTCTTTCTAATATGACCGAGTTTGCCTAGTCGGTAACATTTAAGCTTCTTCTTAGATGCTTTTGAATGATCCGGAATACCTTCTTCCATCTTACCCTTTCCTTTATAAAAACTTCTCATTTTAACAAACAAGGCACTCTGTGACTCATCCTTAATGTTCGTTGTAGCCATTTGCTTGGCCAACAATTCCTACGACGAGAGAAGATTTTTAAGTTCTAGTGATGGTTGTTCAGCCCATCCTTGAATCAAATGATAAACGGAGTGTACTCCGGGCTGAAAACCATGGATAATATATTGCTTTTTTCTTTCTTTTGAGATTCACTCTTTGGGATTTAAAAGGGAAATTTCTAAACACAATTTTTTTACTTTGAGAAAATATTCAAAAATCAAGATGTCATCTTGCTTTGCAGCCGCTAACTCATTTTCGAGCATTTGCAACCAAACCTCATTCCTCTTATTGAACAACCGATCGAGAGTTTGCCAAATTTCACGAGCAAACCCACATCCGATTATATGCTCAAATATTCCATGAGAAATGGATCTCTTCAAAACAAATTCTACCATGGCATTTTGTTGCTTCCATTTCTTAAACTCTTTAGCATTCTCGACAACATTTGCTGGAATGACAACTCCATTAGCGGACACGACGTCCCACAAATCTTCACCGACGAGATATGACTCCATACACGTCTTCCAAATCTAATAGTTGGATTGATTCAACAATTCCAAACCAAGTCTCGCTATATGATCATTGATCAGTGCCTTCCATATCGAGAGATCGATAACTTTCTTCACGAAAATACCTGACACTCCAAGAAGATCAAAGTGACTAATCGCGAAGGAAACTCTCTTGTTACGAAGAACGGCTTTTTACCAAAGCGCGTACCCAAGAATTGGTATTTACCAAAAGGCGTACCATGGTTTCATTTTCACCAAAGGCACACTGATTTTAGTGAACTTCCTCTTATACCCCTCCCGCTAATTACTGCCTTTCTATTTCTCTCTCAGTAACAAATTTCGAGATGTCTGCACAAACTTTTTCAGACTTTTTATTTTAAAATAATATATGAAATCGGCGCTAAAAAACATAAGAAAAAACCGAAAAAATATTTCAGTTAAATAATATCTCATACAACATATGATTTAAAAATATAAATAGATGATTTTTTATATTTGATTAATATAAATTAATATATTAAATAATATTTAATAAATATATTAATATATAAAAAACCTGAAATATTTTGATTTTAGACAGCATGGGCCTGAAATCTTTTGATTCAGGCCCGACGTGGACTCAATTTTTTTTCAATTTTAAAAATATATTAATATATAAAAAAACCTATCAAAACACGAAATTTCAGTTTAAAATGCAGGGTCTTAAGTCATGCTAGGAGGGCCTGAACACAGATGTGTTCAGGCCGTCCAGGCCCAAGGAGGGTATGAACACATCTTGGATAAATGTAAATAAATTAAATAAAAATATCAATAGTTCTAGTTAGAGTTGAGCTAGGAGACGATATTTTTGGTGTCCAAACTTCTAATGATTATAAATTATGTTGCAATAGGAGATTTTTAGGTCAATTAGTGGGTTTTCACCAAAACCCACTGAAAACCCACTGATGGACCTAGGATATTTGGATTTCTCGAAATCCAATATCAATAGTTAGAGTTGAGCTAAAAGATGTTATTTTTGGTGTCCAAACTTCTAATGATTATAAATTATGTTGCAATAGGAGATTTTTAGGTCTATCAGTGAGTTTTCACCAAAACCCGCTGATGGACCTAAGATATTTGGATTTCTCAAAATCCAATATCAATAGTTAGAGTTGAGCTAGGAGATGATATTTTTGGTATCCAAACTTCTAATGATTATAAATTATGTTGCAATAGGTGATTTTTAGGTGTATCAGTGAGTTTTCACCAAAACCCACTGATGGACCTAGGATATTTGGATTTCTCAAAATCCAATATCAATAGTTAGAGTTGAGCTAGGAGATGGTATTTTTGGTGTCCAAACTTCTAATGATTATAAATTATGTTGAAATAGGAGTTTTCTATGATGAATCAGTGGGTTTCGGTGAAAACTCACTGATGGACTTAGGATACTTGGATTTCTCCATATTTAATATATCTATTTAGAATTTACTTAGGAGATGTAATATCTGATGTACAAACATAGTACCAATAGTTTTCAGTTATGTTCTCTAACCGTATCAGTTGACACACAAAGATGTATAAATATAACTACATCTTGGCCCCAGTTAAAAGAAACATCTCTTTCAACATGATTTCAAAAATATATACAGAGATAATTTTTTATATTTGATTAATTTAAATTAATATAATAAAGAGATGTTTTTTATATTTTATAATTTAATTGAATGAAATAGCGTAATTTTTATGTCTTTCTCAGCGATTTTTATTGTGATTTTAGAAATATAAAGAGATGTTTCTTTACGTTTCAGACTTACGTAAAAAAACCTATCTAACACATGATTTCAAGCCGACGCAGGACCTATCAAAACACGTAATTTCATATGTATTCAGGCCCTCCTAGCGCGATTTTACCCTCCGTTTGAATATGAAATTACGTGTTTTGATAGGTCCTGCGTCGGCTTGAAATCATGTGTTAGATAGGTTTTTTTACGTAAGTCTGAAACGTAAAGAAACATCTCTTTATATTTCTAAAATCACAATAAAAATCGCTGAGAAAGACATAAAAATTACGCTATTTCATTCAATTAAATTATAAAATATAAAAAACATCTCTTTATTATATTAATTTAAATTAATCAAATATAAAAAATTATCTCTGTATATATTTTTGAAATCATGTTGAAAGAGATATTTCTTTTAACTGTAGCCAAGATGCAGTCATATTTATACATCTTTGTGTGCCAACTGATATGGTTAGAGAACATAACTGAAAACTATTAGTACTAAGTTTGTACATCAGAAATAACATCTCCTAAGTAAATTTTAAATAGAGATATTAAATATGGAGAAATCCAAGTATCCTAGGTCCATCAGTGAGTTTTCACCGAAACTCACTGATTAATCATAGAAAACTCTTATTGCAACATAATTTATAATCATTAGAAGTTTGGACACCAAAAATATCATCTCCTAGCTCAACTCTAACTATTGATATTGGATTTTGAGAAATCCAAATATCATAGGTCCATCAGTGGGTTTTGGTGAAAACTCACTGATAGACCTAAAAATCTCCTATTGCAACATAATTTATAATCATTAGAAGTTTGAACACCAAAAATATCATCTCCTAGCTCAACACTAACTATTGATATTGGATTTTGAGAAATCCAAATATCCTAGGTCAGCAGTGGGGTTTGGTGAAAACCCACTGATTGACCTAAAAATCTCCTATTGCAACATAATTTATAATCATTAGATGTTTGGACACCAAAAATATCATCTCGTAGCTCAACTCTAACTAGAACTATTGATATTTTTATTTAATTTATTTATATTTATCCAAGATGTGTTCAGGCCCTCTTAGCGCGACTTCAGACCTTGCGTTTTAATTTGAAATTATGTGTTTTGATAGATTTTTTATATATTAATATATTTTTAAAATTGAAAAAAAAAATTTTGAGTCCACGTCGGGCTTGAATCAAAAGATTTCAGGCCCAACGTGGGCCTGAAATAAAAAATTTCAGGCTCACGCTGCCTGAAATCAAAACATTTCAAATTTTTTTATATATTAATATATTTATTAAATATTATTTAATATATTAATTTATATTAATCAAATATAAAAAAAATTATCTATTTATATTTTTAAATCATGTTGTATGAGATATTATTAAACTGAAATATTTTTTCGGATTTTCCTTATGTTTTTTAGAGTCGATTCCATATATATTATTTTAAAATAAAGTCTAAAAAAGCATGCGCAGACATCTCGGAATTTGTTATTGAGAGAGAAAGAGAAAGACAGTAATTAGCGGGAGGGGTATAAGAGGAAGTTCACTAAAATCAGTACGTCCTTTAGTGAAAATGAAACCATAATACGTCTTTTGGTAAATATCAATTCTTAAGTACGCTCTGTCACGCCCCCGAGACCCAAGAGCCGCTGATCCAATATAAAATCGGACAGCACCTCCCCTGTCCGGCGGACAATTTACACATACATAGAACACGACCACGCAGTTTAATTGGCCTTAGGCCTCAAAAACATATCAACACAACATAAAAGCACAAGACAACTAAGTAAATCATACCTGACTGCGAACCGGTCCGACTTACGACAAATCAACAAATACATAAACCCCTTAGGGTACAAAACAACACTCCCCAGACATATACAAATCCAACAAACAAATATGAAACATAAGCACTACCAAGTGCAAAACAAACTATATCGTTGCGATGGATAGGGACTGGCTGCTGGGCTCTTCTGACGACTTCAAGTATCTCAACCTGAAATAAAAACATATGGCAACGGGGGTGAGTCCATAAACTCGGCACAAACTCGAACCAAGGAGTACAAGGACGATAATCTAAAGAACCGAGAGCTTACCTTCTCCGTTGCAACCCGCTGAGGAGTTGAAGACCAACATCTAATGGAGTATACGGAGTGATCCCTTGGCACCGACGCGAGCACAGGGAGAGGATCGAGCTCAAGGTCGAGGAGTTCGTCCGCGGCTAGGGCACACAAAGGAGAGAAACCAGTGGGGCGCTCGACTACGGGCGAGAGTTTGCGGAGGAGAGAAGAGGAGTCGGGGGAGGAGGAGGTGATCGCTCTCGAGAGGCTGCGCTCGGGAAGGTGTCGCATCGGCGGCTAGGGCTGCGGGCGCAAGCAAAAGGAGAGGATATAAGGTGAGGACTGTTTACAAAAAGACCCCTCCACTTTCAGAAATTCCAATCCTGCTCTTAGGGTAAGGGTTTTTTTGTTATTTAACCCTCCAATATATTTTAAGTCACCGCAATAATTCTCTAGGGTTAGATTATTTACCCTTTCGTAATTTAAGAGTTTATCCAAAAGCCCCTGGGCACCTCCCGTAGGGCCGGAAACCTTAGACTCAATTCAAAAAATCTTGAAAAATTTTCTGGTCCGAATTTTCGAATTGCCGTATTTTACACGCTCTTTGGTAAAGTTCAAGAACTTATAAAAAATGTAAACACTAGAAGATAATTTTGGCAATCATTACAAAAGTATTTAAAGACAAACCTATTAACTAATTAGAAATAAATTATCTTGAAAAACAGGACTGCATTAAACCCACGTACGAATCCAGAACTATTTCAAACTAAGACACACTTCTCGAAAATAAACACTAGACAAATTAATTTAATCTTCTAGAAATATCACTTCATAATTCAACAAATTCATAATTCAACAGGCAGGTTGGCAGTCTTTAGGTCAATCCTAGTTTAGACACCTTATTTTCTCAAGGGTCCCATTGTGACACATGACGAACTTGTTAACCACTTTGTACATGCCAGCGGTCAAAAATGGCAGCAAACAACTGAACAAGGGCATTCTTCATTTGAATATGTCAAAATTTTAGTGTTGTCTGATCAGACAGTGATGGGGAAACGAATATGTCAAAATTCTTGACTGTTGTGTCATGTGTGCCTTTGGGAAAAACTAGTAGACTGTTTGTTTGGTAAAATCGTTTTCTAGATTTTTTTCCCAGTGTTTTATAGATAGGAAATTATTATGAATATATATTTTTAAAAGAAAAAGTCAATTTTCTCTTAATAAATCTTGTTCAATTCGACCCCTTTGATTAATTCAAGCAAGCATATTGAATTATACTAGTTGAGTATGACATTTTGAGCCTAATGAGTTGATTGAGTCAGACCAGCGCAGTCGAATCCGATGGATCAATTGGGTTGATCAATTTGCGCTTTAATTGTTCTAGGTACGCCGAGTTAGTCAGTCCAGGAAGGCGATCAAGTTGGATTTAGTCATTAGGAGAAAATGAGCTGATCAAGCTAAATGAATTAAACACGTCAAGTGACTCAGATTGGGGTCACATGGGCCAATCCAAAGAATTGAACCATTACTTAAGGTTAATCAGAATGATCTAGATGAAGATGAGCAAGCCATACGAGTTAATTAAGTTAAATTGATCACTTTATTCATTCCATCTAATCTCCACCATTTACCAAAAAAAAAGTATTATTTTATGTATATTATGTCTACCAATCACAAAATTACTTTCAAATACATTTTAATATCACATTTAAATGATAAAAAAATAATTTTAAAAAGTATGCTGTTAGCACACAAATGGAATGGAGGCTTAGTTTCTTTCTTGACGACTTTGACAATAATAATGTTCTAAACATTAATGGATGCGTGATTTGAAACAGAAACGATTATGATGTTTCCGTGGGAGTCGAGCCGAGCGAGGGGTGAAAAAAAAAATCTTTAATTTATTTTGATTGTGAGTAAAAAATTTACATGAGATGAGTTCGATTATCTTTAAAATTAATCGATTTGAAAATTTAAATATATAGATAATAATAAAATATAAAAATCTTACCCTTGGTACACGAACATAATCGAGTTGGTCCTCCGATAAAAAGTTATCATCATAAATCTTGTGTTAGACCCGTTCACTTAGGAGTCTATTCGATTGGCCGAATCATCTTCATGATTTATTCCTTTCTAATATGGTTCAGATGATCTTAGAGGGATTTCGGTCGGGATGAGAATAATTATCTTTTGTCACAATTGAAAATGCTGCTTTTGACCCTGGTGCATGGGCACGACGTAACAGTAAGAGACCACTACTTTTATGTAACGAAAGTTCTAATTTCACGTTGAATGTTTTCGAACGTCTTTAGAATTCGAACCGCCGATAATACTGCACTGTCGTGTCATGATCCATCCATATTTTTTAAATTTACTCAGTGACTGGTGATTATGAACGAACCGTCGATCCAAGCCTTGATAATTGAATTTAAAAAAATAAATAAGTTGCCCTTGCATGCATATTAAATCATGATTAATAAAATTAAATAATATTAAATCTTAAATGACCGATTTAATCCCATAAAAAAATTTTCATCGACTATTAAGGTAAATTAAGAAACGTTCACGATGAACAATTCATAAACTTAACGTCATAGAATTCGCGTCTTATTTAAAAAAATTATAAAATATATCATAATTAAAAATTAAATAATAAATATTTAAGATAATAATCATTTTAAAAAAATTATAAAATATATCATAATTAAAAATTAAATAATAAATATTTAAAATAATAATTAATTATTGTTCGTGCACAGTCCTTGGATATTAAATGCGCACTCATGAAGACAAAAGCAACTCCAAATGAGAAATGGCATCACCTGCTATATATTATATATGAACAATGATAGAGAACGTGAAATTTTAGCGTGAAACTCAACGTGAATGACGTGACACTTTTTATATACACGTCCGATTGTCGCTCGGACAGTGGCGGCGGCCTCCGGCCGCCGCCCCGAACAAAATTATAACCTGAGGGGATGGATGAACCCGTCAAGGATCGGTGCAATTGGGTTTCATGTTGAATTCACGTTGAATTTTTCATGTTCCTAATCATTTTCCATTATATATCATGAAATGCTTGGTTATTATATATGTTTTAGTGTGCTCGACCGTTCACAAAAAGTACGACAATTACCCATAGGACGCATATTTTCGATTGAGTAAAAGATGCATTATATTTTAATAATTATTGATAGAGTTGAATAGTCCGTGATAGATATGTGAGATGAAAAAATTTTATGATAATAGGTAATGAATCGTAGAGACCTTTTTTTTCAGAGTCCTCGAGACACTCTCGAGAAGGAGAACTTCTAGGTTCCTCTCGGGAGACAAGTCCTGAGGAGTCAACCAGAAGATCCCTCCCGGGATCACCCGGGAGGTGGGGTCCCGAGACCACCTCGGGAGCTACAACGCCCGCGATCATCCGGGCCAGAAGACCCCGAGGCCACCTCGGGGAAGCGGAGCCCAAACTACCTTCGACATCAAATAACGGCTCTCCCCCTCCCTCACGGATCGATGGATAAGCATCCCCGCTGGCACGGAATTACCATGACTCTTAAATGTCGCAACGGGTCGAAATATAATGACAGCTTAGACCATTTCAAAGATTATCCAATAACCGCCGAAAGGGGAGGAGGACGTGGCATAAATCGCAGAGACGTGGCACCGGTCAAAGGGGCACCCAGTCTGCCGCCGTAGGTATAAAAGGTAGTCCAATCTCTCTGATAGGGGGATGCACTCTTTGTTGCTCTTACATTTTTCCTATTTACTGCTCCTTTTCCTTACCGAGATACTGACTTGAGCGTCGGAGTGGGCTCCGCCGGACAACCTCCTGCGTGTCCCCATAACGCTCGTGTTGATCTCGCAGAGTGCGACGTTCCTCTCCTCCCCCCGGTATCTACGTGGGTTGATCTTCGGTGACGTGTCGTCGACGTCGATTCCTTCCGGAACAAATTTGGCGCTGTCTGTGGGAATCCAACAAAGCACATGAAGGAGCACCGATGGCAGGACAAGAAGGACAACCCATTGTTCTTACTAGGGAGGAACTAGATCGCTTGGTGGCCAACACCGTCAAAGAAGCGCTTGAACAATACCAAGTCGAACAAGCGGCCTTGCAACAAGGGGCTCCTGCGCGAGAGGAGATCTCCAGAATTTCCGTCTCGCACTCGCGGAAATCTGTCACACCAGTGGGCCGACGAGATGGAGCAGCCCCAGGTCCCCAAAGAGACTCTCCTGGGGATATCGAGAAGATCCACTCTGTAGCCTCCAGCACTCAGAGGCATGAGGAAGGACAAGGAAGAAGAGAGGAACCTAAGGCCTCTCACAAAATTCCCTCTACGCCCTTCTCATCGTAGATTGTTGAAGGCCCCATGCCGAAGCAACTCAAGGGGCCGGGGATCCCTGAGTATGACGATAAAACAGATCCTGAGGATCACGTCTGTGAGTTCGAGAATGATGCACTTTTGCATCGATACATTGATAATGTAAAGTGTCGGGTGTTCTTGAATACTCTATCTGGAGCGGCCCAACGGTGGTTCCAAAGGCTACCACCAGGTTCCATCAACTCCTTCGCAGAGTTTAGAACCGTCTTCCTCCACCACTTTGCCAGTAGCCGTCGTTATTAGAAGACGGCCCTCAATCTGTTCGCCCTCAAGCAAAAGCCAAAGGAAGCCCTTAAGGAGTACATCCAGCGGTTCAACAGGGTGGTCCAAGACGTGCCCAGTGCCACGTCTGAGATACTTGTCAGCGCTTGCACCCAAGGACTAGCGAAGGGGGAGTTTTTCCGATCCTTGATAAAGAAGCCTCCCGCCAATTTTGACGACCTATTGGGCAGAAGTATTGCGGGTTTCATGGCAGTACCACACATTCCACCTTGGAGTGTCACACGTTGAAGAAGAAATTTGGTGAGGAGGCGGACACCAAAACTCGAAGAAAGTGGAATAAATCAAGTTATCGTCGAAAGTCCCCACGGCGAAGCTTCTCCCCTCGGCGGCAACCAGTGGGAGAAAATGAGGCACAATATCGGTCTCGATCATGATCGCGAGGAAGAAGTCGGGGACCCGCCCCCAGAAGATCCCTCTCTTTAGAAAGGGATCCTCAAAAGGGCAAGACCCCTATGCGTGCCCCCCCCCCCCCTCGGGGCATGTGGGAGCCATCTCCGGAAGACCCACTGGAGGGGATTCTCACTGAGCCAGGAAGTCTCATACCCGTCTATTAGAAAATTACTCCATTAGGACAAGTCAGAGTCAAGAGCCCGACCCCACAATATCTTTTGGGCCAGCCGACCTGGAAGAAGTAGAAGCTCCCCATGAAGACGCCTTAGTGATCGTAGCTCGTATTGCAAACTACGAAGTCAAGCGCATCTTTGTGGACACGGGGAGTTCCGTGAACATCCTGTACAAGGAGGCTTTGGACCAGATGCAGATCGACGAAGATGAATTGCTCCCAGTCTCGACCCCACTATTCGGCTTCAGGGGTATCGAGTGCAGCCGGTAGGGCAAATCACCCTGTCACTCTCACTGGGCAGCGATAGGCTGGAAAGGACCAGGAGGACTCCCTTCCTGATGGTGGGCGCTTCCTCCTCCTACAACGTCATCCTGGGTCGGTCGGCGCTCAGCGTTTTCCAGGTGGTGGTCTCTGTCTACCACCAGAAGATAAAATTCCCCGTAGGTGATCGAGTGGTTGAAGTAAAAGGAGACCAGCTGGTGTCTCGGCGATGCTACAATGGGGAAGTCAGAGCAGATTCCCGGAAGAACTCAAGGGGCCATGAAGGCTAGCTGAAGGAGGTGGTCGTGCACAGAGTGACAGGGACCAAAGGCTCGGGAGGACCGGGCCGGGCAGCTGTCTCTGACCCTTCTGGTCTCGGTAAGAGTTGCATTATATCTTGTGTATCCCTCTGTGTCTTTTTGCTGCCTTGCAGCAAATTCAAGGAATAAAGGAAGATGCCTTCTTCAAGCTGCTACGCCCACCGAGGATAAAAACCATAATACCTTGCGGTGCTGCAGATGCCCGGGGTACTTAGGCTTGGTCTCGGTTGCTACGCCCGACCAAGTACCCAAAACCCTAATACCCCGCGGAGCTGTGAATGCCCAGGGTACTTAGGCTTGGTCTGGACTGCTACGCCACACCAAGGATAAAAACCCTAATACCTCGTGGTGTCGCGGATGCCCGGGTACTTAGGCTTGGTCTCGGTTGCTACGCCCAACCAAGTACCCAAAACCCTAATACCTCGCGGCGCTGCGAATGCCCGGGGTACTTAGGATTGGTCTGGGCTACTACGCCCCACCAAGGATAAAACCCTTAATACCTCGCGGTGTTGTGGATGCCCGAGGTACTTAGGCTTGGTCTGGGTTGCTACGCCCGACCAAGTACCCAAAACCCTAATAACTCGCGGTGCTGCAGATGCCCGGGGTACTTAGGCTTGGTCTGGGCTGCTACACCCCACCAAGGATAAAAACCCTAATACCTCATGATGCTGCGGATGTCCGGGGTAGTTAGGCTTGGTCTCGGTTGCTACGCCCGACCAAGTACCCAAAACCCTAATACATTACGGCGCTGCAGATGCCTGGGGTACTTAGGCTTGGTCCGGGCTGCTACGCCTCACTAAGGATAAAACCCTAATACCTCGCCGTGCTGTGGATGCCCGGGGTACTTAGGCTTGATCTCGGTTGCTACGCCCGACCAAGTACCCAAAACCCTAATACCTCGCGGTGCTGCGGATGCCCGGGGTACTTAGGCTTCGTCTGGGCTGCTACGCCCCACCAAGGATAAAAACCCTAATACCTCGCGGTACTGCGGATGCCCGAGGTACTTAGGCTTGGTCTGGGATGCTATGCACAACCAAGTACACAAAACCAAGAGGCCTTGTGATCTATTGAGTGCCCGAGACACATAGACGCTACAGAAGCAAAGATGACATGGCGTACCCGGCTTAAAGGAAAAATACTAACGTAATACAGGCGTACACCTACACGAGGTACCAAAAATCTTGTTTTATTTATACAAAAAATACATGAAGTGCAACATCTCCGAGAAATATCAAGATACAGTGAGAATAGCTAGTAAAGGGAAGCACCCCGCCACTCGGGCTTTTCTTCACCACTGCAACATCCCCTGCAGAGTCTCTTGACTCGAAACCGTCTTCCAATGATCGGCAGGCGGGGAGCCCCACGCGTTATGGTCGGAGTTCTTGAATCTTCGACCAAAGTAAGAACATCTCGGCCCTTCACCCGAGTAACCAGTGACAGACTAGGACGCCTGAGGTAACACATGAAGGCAGCAAGAGGCATCCGACACAACATTCAAAAGGAAGGAGAGACGCGAGCAGCAACTGCAATTTCTCTCCGGGTACTAGCAAGAGGCAAAGAAGAATTGCCTTAACAGAGAAAGCTCCCCTCTTGGTGGCGCTGCCTCACCATCCCTTACAAACACCATCTGATCCCCAAAACTCGGGGAACAGAGGATTCGAAAGAGGATGGTGTTTGAGGCAGACAGGGCCGCCCAGGGGGAGGCAACCATTAGGCTATGCCATCTCTGCCATGCCCCCTGGCGGGCCATATAACATCTATTCTGGACTCCTAGGATAATCTCGGAGTCTCACCTCTGCCAGGATCTTCAGCGAGACCCTAGACATCATCTCCGCCATGCTCCTCAGTAAGGTATGTGTGGCACGAAGTTCCACCTTCATGTTAGATCGTGGTGGCTTGCTATAGGAGGGGTGAATAGCAATTTTCGATTTTCTCTACAAGAAAGGTTAGCAAAACACAAGAAAAACAATGAAAACAATAAGATCAATGCTGAAACCTTCGTTTACTTGGTATTCACCTCAAAGACGTGACTAATCCAAGGATCCACACGCGCGCACAATCTCCACTATGAAAAGCCTCCTTCAAGGTGGAGAAAACCTTTACAAGGTTGTTCTCTTCCTCTTACAAAATGGAATTTAGAAAGAGAGGAAGAGCTAGAGAATTTTAGCACTAACAGCACAAAGGTACCCCCAAGAACCGTACCTTTGACATGCCAAAAAGTCACCCTTTAAATAGGGTAAAGGACAACTCCAAAAGTTGTCTAACCCAATACTAGTCAACTGCCCCTGGGGCAGTCGGCTGGCCCCACCTTAAAAGCTAGCCAACGGCTAACTCAACTGCTAGTTTTCGGGGTTACCAGTCGATTGCCCCTGATCTTTCTGGAGTTTCGAGTCTCTTGCTGGCAGTTGACTAATTCATTCCCAGTCGACTGCCCAGCTTACAAATGCACTCCTCCTCACTCCGAAGACCCTCCTTCACGTGTGCCTTCAAGTACACTCCCTTGGCTTGCCCCTTGAAGTCCTCTTCCACTGGCCATCGTCCCTCGGATGCACACGTAAGCCCTCAGCTTGCCTCCATGCCACCCTTCACATGTGCCCTTTGAAGTCTACTTCTCGGCTTGCCCTTGAAGTCCTCTTCCCTTGACTCTCGTCCCTCGGATATGTCCTCCATGTGTGATTCTCCAAGTCCCGCAAACTCAATCACACATATCAAATAACAAGATAACACCCTAACCTTAAGCATATTGACACACACATCAAAACTATGATCTCCCCGATCATTCTTGGGTCGATTGCCCCAACACTTCACTGATCCCCCCAGCCAGAAATGCTACTGTATCTCCGCTACCCTCTCCGGCGGTGTTAAGGGCTCCGGATGCGAAAAGGGGTGGAGGAGAAGACACCGGCATCTCGCCGCGAAAAAGGAAGAAGGTAGCATGAATGTGGAAGATAGTGCATCCTTCTCCCCCTATATATAGCGACTATTGCCTCTTCACTCATTTAATGTAGGCGTGGCGCGGGAACAACAACGGACGCCAACTCTGAAGCGTCGCATCGGTCAACATGCCTTCACCACGCCTAGGAACCCGCAACTCTTTATGAGTCCATTTAAAACGTTGCATGTGGCACAGAGGCGACGGTTCGAGAACCACCCTCCGCCAAAAGAAAAGGATTGAGAGGGGCCCAACAAGGTTATCGCAGGAGATCTGTACCCGGGATCGACCTGGGGAAAAACTTCTATCTTTTTATTTTCCTGAGGCTTCGTTGCAAAGACACTCGACACATGGAACCAAGTCTAAGAACATGCACAAAACAGAAGAGTCATATTAATCGAAATTGTTACAATAGGGCACAACTCCCTGGTAAACGGGTGATCCTACAACTTTGGGTCCTCGGGAGGAGGTCCTTCCTCGACTCGGTTGTCACTCACAAACTCGGGTCAGCATTGGGCGGTAGAAATTGATCCCTCTTCAACTGTTCGATCGCCCCGTGGAAGCCTTGCTGCAAGCGCTTCTCCACCTGGTCCGCGATGATGTCATGGAATTCATCCGACTCCAAAAACTTCGCCTTGAAGTCTGCTTCGGCCTCCGCAGAGATAGAAGCTTTAGCAACACGAAGGGCGTGAAGATCAGCTTCATGGGCGCACTGTAGCCGTCCTAACTCAGCCGACATCCTATCTTGATCGGTCAGGGCCTCCCTAAGCCTGTCCAACGTGGCCCATATCTCCGATCAAGCCTGGGCCAGGTCATCTTCCAGGACGGTTGTGCGATTAGTGGCCATTAGAAAGCCAGACTCCTTCTGGCTAAGTTGCTGCGCCTGCTCCTAAACACGCGCATTCAGTCTCTCGGTCGAGGCGTCCCTAAGTCGGATGTTACCCGACAACCTCCTCTCTTGTAGTTGAAGCTAGTCCCTCTCCTGCGTCATTTGGAGTAGCTCCTGCGTACCACCGCTCGTTCAGACACCAGGCGTTCTCGGTGTCGGGAATTCTGAAGAGCCAACTCCTTGTCCTGCAGGGTGTCCAGCATATGCTCTACCTTCGCACGGAGGGCTCTACTGACCCACGCTTGCATGAGTCCCGCCCGTCGCTCGTGGTCTGCGGTTGCCTCGGCTCTCAGGGCCCGGCGGGTCAAGGCTTCAACCAGCGAGGGTGTAACAGTGGCCTCTACCCTCTCGGGCGAGGCAGGCCCATGGGACGGGGCAATGGCCCCCCCCCCCCCCCCCCCCCGAGGACTCGGCAGGGACGGGAGGTACATCAGGAACGGTCGGGGGAGGATTTAGCGCCTCCTTGTTGGCCTCCTCCCACTTGATAAGGCGGCTCATCACCTTGGTGAACATGACTTCCTCTGCAATCGACAAATGAGGAAACATCAGTTAGAATTAACAAGCATTGACGAAAAAGACAAACATACCGAGGCGGAGGCTGATTTGGGTCACTTTGGGGCTAAGGCCCGCCCGGAACATAAGCTCCTCACTCTGCACCAGCCCCAGGCCGCTGAACTCCATGCCGGAGAGTATATTCCTAGCACGTTGGTACACAGAACTCTGGAGAAACTCTCCTAAAGTAGGAGGAGTCGGGAGGGCCTCTACCCAATGGAGAGGACTAAAAGGCAACGTGGGCAGGCGGATGAAGAAGAACTTCTCCTTACACCCTTTGTGTGAAGAAGAAACCCCTCCTAAAAACCTATGGCTCAGTCGGGCCGAGAAGCTAAAGACCCCTCTGGAACCAATCGGGACAAAGAAAGAATTAAAAAAAAATGGGGGGTCAGAGGGAGGTCAAAGAGTTTAAAGACAATATACGCCCCTCCCATCTGAGCGAAGGTATTAGAAGCCATTTGATGTATAGGTATATCGAAATAGGCGGCTATCCTCATAAAAAAAAGGGGAATGGGGAAACGGAGTCCTAACTGCACCTGCCCTAAGAAGAAGGTAGGCATGCCTGCAGGAGGTTCCACTGGCGTCTGGTCTGCCTTGGGGATAACCACCGCTGTCTCGGCCGGGATTCCGTAGGCCTCGATGGCTGCCTGCAGAGCCTCCGGTCGCACTTTCGAAGAGATAGGCTCGTACCATTCCACTCGGTAGCCTTCCATGATCCCTAAGAGACGGGGAAGGGACAACCTATTTACGTGCAAGAGAGTCCCTAGGGAATAAGAAGATGACAAGTTGCACCCAGCCACGAAGTCAGAAGTTGGCCGAATGTCCTCGTCTTCCCTTCTTATACCCAGGAAGCCACCCGCATGGACGCAATAGGGAAGCGACACGTGGAAAGCAAGAAACCGCCGTATCAGTGTTGCCCAAGGTGCAGTCGCCTGGCGTGAGCTAGCTATAGCGGCACACGTTAGAAAGAAGTCGAGGAGATGGCAGTTGAAGCACCTGGCGATGAGGCATTCGTGGGACTACCCTGTCGCCATCAAGAAAGTCACGCTCCTTTATAACGGAGGGACATGTATCATTACGGTACCTTGAAAGCCACAGATGCCCTTCGGGAAGGGTAAAACTAAGGGAAAATTTCCTAGGGGCTTGGCACAACCCCCTAAGGGTCCCTGGCAACCACTAGAAGGAACCGTATGAGTTTAAGGACCCGCATGAACTAAGTGTTGATGCAGTCTGGCCTGATTGTTGTTTTGGTGTTGACAACGATTTAAGTTTGGTTGAATGAATTTAGATGAAGTCCAGGTGGATCGGGAGATCGCACGCTGGCATGAGAAAAGACCTAGTGGGACTAGGCACACCTAGTGGGACTAGGCACACCTAGTGGGACTAGGTGAAGTGGAAAAGACCTAGTGGGACTAGGTGAAGTAGAAAAGATCTAGTGGGACTAGGCACACCTAGTGGGACTAGGTGAAGTGGAAAAGACCTAGTGGGACTAGGCACACCTAGTGGGACTAGGTGAAGTCCCGATGAGTGAAGCTGGGCACGGAGTCTTGGTCCGAGGGACTGAGCACGAGTCAGAGAAGGTTGGGAGCCCGTTCTCTTGACTTAGGGTTGGTTTGGAAGCCTTTGGATCGGTCTGGTGACCGATCAGGGAGATTGGCATGAACTTCTGTTGTGGATCGGTCTGGTGACCGATCCAGAGAAGTCTGATCGGTCTGGTGACCGATCAGGGAGAGAACAGAAAGGTTTCTGTTGAGCTCCTGATCGTTCTGGTGAACGATTAGGGAGAGGTCCATAGCCTTGGGGAGAAACCTTTGATCGGTCTGCTGGACCCTGATCGGTCCCCAGACCGATCAGGCCACAACTTGATCGGTTTGGTGACCGATCAGTAAGGTTTGGCCTGCGAAGACTGGGAATCCCAGCATTGCTGTGGATCGGTCCAGTGACCGATCCACAATCTGTGATCGGTCAGGGTGATCGATCACACGGAGTTCGTGATTTCCAGTTTCTCACTGTTGACCGATCAGGCTGAAGCCTGATCGATCAGGATTATCCCTGATCGGTCTGGTGACCGATCAGGGTCCTCTCTGATCGGTCTGGTGACCAATCAGTAGCTGTAACTTTAATTCAAAATCGCTATCAGACGCTCTGATCGCCTCTGTTTTCGCTGCGCTTTCTCTGACACTGTGATTTCCTTGTGATATGCTTTGCTAAGCGTCTGATGAGCTTGCAGGTAATGGAAGAAGACCCAAACAAGGTGGAGGGTTAACTGGAGACTTTCTTCACGTCAGGTTTGGATGTTTTCTCTTCCCAGGTCTCAACGGCTTCTGGCGTGCGACTGGCAACTGACGGAGGCTCAGCTGGAGAAGGTCTTCAGTGGACTGAGTGCTCAGGGAGTCAGGGGGCCAGGCTGTGGCTCAGTTGATGCTGATGGAGAGCCTGGTGATGGGAGCGGAAGCTTAAGACAAAGCTGGAAGTAGAGGAGCGAGAAGGAAGAACAGATAGAAAACTTGAGGAGTTTTGGCTGTGGTGTTGGTGTGCTCTCTGTTGCTTTGTGCTTGAGTGTTGTTGTCACATCCTTGTGAGCTTTCCTTCTCGAGTGTCTCGTGAGCTTAACTTGTATCCATCTGTGAGACATCTTGTGGAGAGGATTCTTCACCGAGAAGGAGACGTTTGATATCCGGGGTTCACCGGGGCTTGATCTGCCGACGATCAAGGGATCGCCCACCTCACGGGCATGCCAAGGAGTAGGGGCAAGTTATCCCCGAACTTTGTACATCGCCGTGTTAGCGATTTGGTTTGCTTTTCATTTCTGCATATTTCTGTTTGTGTTGTTTACTTCCGCTGCTACTAATCTGATCACGCAGAAAATTTCAAAGAGCAAAGATTTGCGTCTGGCTACATTCACCCCCCCTCTCTAGCCATCCAAGCACCAACACTAAGCTTCTTCACCATCGCACTAATCCGATCAGTCAGCCACACTTCTTTCGATCAGACTTGAAGGGAGGGACTTGTGATAGGGTTGAATAGCCCGTGGCAGGCACGTGGGATGAAGAAGCTTTGTGGCAACAGACAATGAGTCGTAGGGACCCCTTTTTTCAGAGCCCTCGAGACACTCTCGGGAAGGGGAGCCTCTAGGGCCCCCCTCGGGAGACAAGTCCTGGGGGTCAACCAGAAGATCCCTCCCGGGAGGTGGGGTCCCGAAACCACCTCGGGAGCTATAACTCCCGCGATCACCCGGGCCAGAAGACCCCGAGACTACCTCGGGGTTAGTCTCAGGGAAGCGGAGCCCAAGCTACCTTCGACATCAAATAACGTCTCTCCCCCTCCCTCACGGATCTATGGATAAGCATCCTCGCTGGCACGGAATTACCATGACCCTTAAATGTCGCAACAGGTTGAAATATAATGACGGCTTAGACCGTTTCAAAGATTATCCAGTAACCGGCGAAAGGGGAGAAGGACGTGGCATAAATCGCGGAGATGTAACACCGGTCAAAAGAGGCACCCAGTTTGCCGCCGTAGGTATAAAAGGTAGTCCAACCTCTCTGGTAGGAGGGATGCACTCTCTGTTGCTCTTATATTTTTTTCTATTTACTGCTCCTTTTTCTCACCGAGACACTGACTTGAGCGTCGGAGTGGGCTTCGCCGGATAACCTCCGGTGTGTCCCCCTAACGCTCGTGTTGATCTCGCAGGGTGCAATGTTCCTCTCCTCCCCTCGGTATCCACGTGGGCTGATCTTCAGTGACGTGTCATTGACGTCGATTCCTTCCGGAACAATTATTAAAAAACATACATATGTATTTGATTTTTTCATTTTATTCCTCTCATCACTTTTCAAACGTCATTTTTAATTAATGCATCCAAGTCATATTTTAATAAAATATAATTCCAAAATTATTTCTATGATACAGATCAAATGTAGATCACCCCATCTTCTCACCCCGATTATGACGTAGCAGTAGGATGATTAATCGCTATCTCAGATATTTATGGTTCGATCCCTAACTATGATATATTTATAAGAATTTTTCTTCTAAATTAGGCACGAAGCCTGAGATATTGGGCTTCTAGATTGTCTATCGTGAACGCTTCTCGCTTTATCCTGACGATCGATAGAAAATTTTCATGGAGCCGAACCAATTGTCCGAGATTGAAAAAACCTTATTAATTATCTATTACGTGACCTTGAGCTCCATCCGTATATACCTCTTCCTAGTGTTATAAATAAATATCATCACCAATCTCTTTCCATAATTTAGCGAGATTGTTTTCCATAGCTCTTCTTCTAGTCTGTAAGAATTATAAAAAGACAAGTAAAAAATGAGAGTATTGTTGTAAGATATTCAAGAGGCGGCATTGAACGACAACTGCGTTGAAGAACATTGGTGCTGAAAGAAAACTTTGAAGCAAGATTGAATTTCGTAGAAGGAGATATGTTAAAGATTTAATAATATAAATATCGTATTTGTTACTATTTGTAAAATTAATTTGTAATGTGAAAAAATACAATGTAAACAAATGATATTTATATTATTCATGGTTGTGTGGAGAAGATTTATGAAATAACGGAACACTAGTAATAAAGTTGTTTCGGAAGGAGTCTTCGATGATGACCAGTCACTGAGGATCAACCCCTGTGGAGGTTGCTATGTCGCCAAGGAACAAGGGAATCCTGTGAGAGTAACACAAGCGTTAGGGGGCACGCCGGTTGGGGTCCGACGGATTCCACTCCGACGCTCAAGTTAGTATAGGGTAGCCGAACGATGGTGCCAAAGAAAGGAAATATGCAGAGATGAGAGATCGTACCCCCTTACCGGAGGGATTGAGCTACCTTTTATACCCAGGCAGGCCGACTGATCGTGCCCCCTTATGGCGGTCACGTTTTCGAGATTCAGGTCGCGTCCGCCGCTTTCGGTGATAGGAGAATATTCTTTTGAAATAGTCCGCGTCCTTATCACTCTTTCTTTAGTTGCGACGCCCGGGGCCCTCGAGGTCGGTAATTGCGGGGACTCCGCATCCAGAGGGGGGCTCAGGGGTCTTCAAGTTCGCTATTTCCTGGAATGCTTTCGGGGTCCTCCCTCTCGGGGAAGGGCCCGAGCCTCCCGAGTGCGACCCCCGATGGAGGGCCTGG
The DNA here is from genome assembly GCA_024364735.1 of Boesenbergia rotunda. NCBI lineage: Eukaryota > Viridiplantae > Streptophyta > Magnoliopsida > Zingiberales > Zingiberaceae > Boesenbergia > Boesenbergia rotunda. The sequence continues at coordinate 83,217 of JAGFNQ010005118.1, forward strand.
GGCCCGAGATAAGAGGTTACACCAAGTCCCGACTTCTTCATCCCCTATACCAGACACGGGTTTTCCAACCCTATCACAAGTCCCTCCCGTCAAGTCTGATCAAAGGAAGTGTGGCTGACTGATCGGACTAGTACCGGGATAAAGAAGTTGCCTTCACTTAGGTATGTGCTGCTGTACCCGTTCCCTTCATAAGCAGGGAAGCTTCTTTGGACTATATTCGTCTCGTCCAGAGTTATGAGGAGCCCCCCAGTTTGATATCTTCTTCTTTTCCCAAGGAAGCTTCTCCGCTTCCCGAAGGCTCGTAATGATGCCACATAAGGTCTTGTCTGTGGAGTACGGAAAAGACCTTATGTGGCCCTCCAGGGGGCATGGGGGAGATGACTCGTCCTGCTGACCCCCAAGCCCCTGGTCGGCCGGTGGCGGTGTACCCCATGCACTATCGACTTCTCGGGAAGACGAGGGTATCCTGGGGTACATCGTTACCGGGGGACTCCGTGGGTTTGAGAATATTTCCATCTGTTTTGCCGCCTCCCTCGGTATTTTTTTCTCGACCTGTACTCGGGTGGCGGCTCGGAGTTACATCTTCTTGTGATCCAGAAAGAAATTGCGGCGGCTCCTCCCTCCTGACCCTGTTAAGGCAATTCTTCTTTGCGTCTTTACACGCTCTAGGAAGAAGTTGCTGTAGCCCCTACCCCCTCCTTTTTTTCTGCTTGTTTACGGCAAAGATCGAGGGTATCTTGATGGGGCCCGACTCCGCGTGCGTTACTTCAGGCATCAATCTTCATTTTGGATCATCCAGAAGATGTGCTTGAGCTACACATGTGTTATTTCAGGCGTCAAGATGTATGTCTTCATGTATTTCCTTATGTAAATGGATAATTACTTTTGTATACGGGTCATGTGTGTATGATTGCCTTATATTCCCATGCGCTGTGGGCTTTTCTGAAAGTGTTTTGTTTCTTACTTCGAAATCGATTAAGTTCCCTGTTGGGTTTTGGTTACTCGACCGGTGGTGTAGACCCTCGGTTAGATCCGCCTGCTCCCGGCGACATCTGACCCGTGGGGCCTGAGTGCTGGGAATTACTTGGACGAGTGCGTAAGTCCCGACCCAAGCCTGAGTGACCCGCGGGGCATTAGGGTTTTGAATCACTTGGACGGCACGCGTAGGTCCCTAACCAAGCCTAAGTACCCCGGGCGTCAGCTGGACCGCGGGGCTTTAGGGTTTTGAATCTCTTGGACGGGCGCATAGGTCCCTAGCCAAGCCTAAGTACCCCGGGCATCGGCTGGACCGCAGGGCCTTAGGATTTTGAACCACTTGGACAGGCGCGTAGGTCCCGAGCCAAGCCTAAGTACCCCGGGTGTTGGCTGATCCACGGGGCATTAGGGTTTTGAATCACTTGGACGGGCGCGTAGGTCCCGAGCCAAGCCTAAGTACCCCGGGCGTCGGCTAGTCTGCGGGGCATTAGGGTTTTGAATCACTTGGACGGGCGCGTAGGTCCCTAGCCAAGCCTAAGTATCCTGGGCGTCGGCTGGACCGCGGGGCCTTAGGGTTTTGAATCACTTGGACGGGCGCGTAGGTCCCTAGCCAAGCCTAAGTACCTCGGTCGTAGGCTAGGCCGCGGGGCCTTAGGGTTTTGAATCACTTGGACGAGCGCATAGGTCCCTAGCCAAGCCTAAGTACCCTGAGGGTTGGCTCGACCGTGGGGCCTTAGGGTTTTGAATCACTTGGACGCACATTTGTTATTTTAAAAGGAAGCTTTTCATTTTATTATTTGATTCGGCTGCAAACTCACAGCAAGACATTGACAATTGTACTAAATAAATTCCGGATCTTACCAGGACATTAAGGACTAGGGCCCTTAGCCAAGCCAAGACCGCTTCCGCAGCTATTCCTCCAGTCCCCAAGGATTTTTCCTAGACTCGGCCCTGACCTCGCCGCTATAGCACCTTCGCGAAACAAGCTGATCTCCTCGAACTTCCACCACTCGATCACCCACCGGGAACTTGATCTCCTAGTGGTATATAGAAACCACCGCCTGGAAGGTACTGAGCGTTGGTCGATCCAAGATGGCATTATAGGAGGAAGGCGCGCCCACAATTAGGAAAGGAGTCCTCCGGGTTCTTTCGAGCCTATCGCTGCCCAGCGAGAGTGACAAGGTAATTTGTTCCAATGGTTGTACGCGATATCCCGTGAAACCAAACAAGGGGTCACGACCGGGATCAATTCATCTTCGTCTATCTGCATATGCTCCCAAGCCGCTTTGTACAGAACATTCACGGAGCTCCCTGTGTATACGGAGATGCGTTTTACCTCATAATTGGCGATGCGATCTACAATCACTATGGCGTCCTCGTGTGGAGCTTCTACTTCTTCGAGGTCGGATGGCCCAAACGAGATAGTTGGACCTGCCCCTGGCTTCGACATGTCCCAATGGAGTAATTTTCCAACCGTCGGGTGTACGACTTCCGGGCTCGGTTAGAGTCACCCCCGGTAGGTCCTCCGGAGATGACCCCTACATGGCTCGAGGGGGGCCTCGCACAGGAGCTTTGCCCTTTTGGGGATCTCTTTCCAAGGAGGGAGATCTTCGGGGTGCAGGTCCCCGGCACCTGCCTCTGGATCGCGATCGGGACCATGGTCGGGCTTTGTTTTCCCTGGTAGGCCGTTGTCAGGGGGAAGGGCTTCGTCCGGGCGACTTTCTGTGTTACCCTGACTTGTTCCATTTTCTCCGTGGTTTGGCGTCCGCTTCCTCAGAGAACTTCTTTCTCAGAGCATGACACTCTTCTGTGAAATGAGTCAAACTAACATGAAAATTGCAGTACTTGGGCAATGTCTCTGGTGGTTCGACGTCTACTGTCTCCACCAATCGACGCCTACCAGTCCAGTGGTCCCTTTCGAGTGGTAGGTCTTGTCCCCTCATCGGAGTTGGCGGCTCCTTCCTATCCAACCGAGGGGCTGCGAGGGGTGGAGCTCCGACTAGATCCTTGCGCCGGGCGTACTACACTTCCTCTATGTTAACATGCTTGACTGACCGTCCTAGCAAGTCATCGAAACTAACGGGGGGCTTCTTCACCAAGGATCGAAAGAAGTCTCCTTCTGCGAGCCTTTGGGTGCAGGCACTAACGAGTATCTCCGATGTTGCGCTTGGTACATCCTATGCCACCCGGTTGAACCTCTGTATGTACTCCTTGAGCGGTTCCTTAGGTTTTTGCTTAAGAGCAAACAGGTTGAGCGCTGTCTTCTGGTAGTGCCGGCTACTCGCGAAATGGTGGAGGAAGGCCGTTTTGAACTCCGTGAAGGAATTGATGGAACCCTGGGGCAACCTCTGAAACCACCGTTGCGCTGCGCCAGACAAGGTGTTCAAAGACACTTGACACTTTACTCCATCGGTATATTGGTGCAGAAGAGCCGCATTTTCGAACTTACAGACATGATCTTCTGGATCTGTCTTCCCGTCATACTCAGGGATCCTCGGCCCGCGAAACTACTTTAGCATGGGGTCTTCCACAATCTCCGACGAGAAAGGGGTGAATGGAGTCTTCTAGAAGATCTTGAGTCCATCCCTCCTTCCCAGTCCATCATCATGCCTCTGAGCACTAGAGGCTACCGAGTGGGCCTTTTCCCCCTCTACAGGGGATTCTCTACCGGGTCCTTGGGCTGCGCCATCATCTCGCCCCACAGGAGTCACGGACCTTCTAGAGGGCGAGGCGGAGATTCTGGGGATCTCTTCCCTCGCCGGACCTGCTGGTTGTAGAGCCACCTGTTCGATTTGGTGTTGCTCCAAGGCCTCTTTGACGGCGTTAGCCACCCGGCAGTCAAATTCCTCTCGCGTAAGGGTGAGGGGTTGTTCCTCCGGTCCTGCCATCGGTACTCTTTCAGGTGCTTTTTCGATTTCCCATAGATGACGCCAAATTTGTTCCGGAAGGAGTCTTCGACGATGGCCAGTCACTGAGGATCAGCCCCTGCGGAGGTTGCTATGTCGCCAAGGAACGAGGGAATCCTACGAGAGTAACACAAGCATTAGGGGACACGCCAGTTGGGGTCCGGCGGAGTCCACTCCGACGCTCATGTTAGTAGGGTAGCCGAACGATGGTGCTAAAGAAAGAAAATATGCAGAGAGATGAGAGATCGTACCCCCTTACTGGAGGGATTGAGCTACCTTTTATACCCAGGCAGGCCGACTGATCATGCCCCCCTTATGGCGGTCACATTTTTGAGATTTAGGTTGCGTCCGCCGCTTTCGGTGATAGGAGGATATTCTTTTGAAATAGTCTGCGTCCTTATCACTCTTTCTTTAGTTGCAGCGCCCGGGGCCCTCGAGGTCGGTAATTGCGGGGACTCCGCATCCAGAGGGGGGCTCAGGGGTCTTCAGGTTCGCTATTTCCTGGAATGCTTTCTGGGTCCTCCCTCTCGGGAAGGGCCCAAGCCTCCCGAGTACGACCCCCGACAGAGGGCCCGGGGCCCGAGATAAGAGGTTACACCAAGTCCCGACTTCTTCATCCCCTATACCAGGCACGGGTTTTCCAACCCTATCAACAGTGTTATCCATTATTTATTTAGGGCTCTTCGGAGATACACCACTATGATGTTAACTTTCAGCTAAATCATGGTCTTGGTATCCGGAGACCAAGCCCTTTGAAGTCCTGAAATCCCAATACCATACCCACTTTGTTCCTTGATCACAATCAAATTTTGATATCATATCTATCTTCTTCTCGCTCAAATTCATTTTAGGGGCTACAAGTTTATAGAAATTCAAATAACTTAAGTTTATCAATGACTTTCAATTAAAATTTATTGATGGAACTAGACATGTATCACTCATGGAAATGATGTCCACTACTGCTTGATTCGAGTTCGATATCTGTCGCCAAACAGAAAATTTTGCCACAGCTAACAAAACGTGATTGCAACAAATCTTCATCTTAAAGATCTGTTTGTTATCTAGCCATGCTAATATATTCCTTTTGCTTTTCGGAAGGCAGTAGTGCCATCATTTGGTCCAGATGAGATACTCGATGGGAAAACCCTACATTTTGTGAGGAACAATGCCAAGATCCTCGAATGTCAAAGCTACAAGCAAAGATGGCATGAGGGAAGTTCAAGTGGATCGTTGACTTATATTGATGTTAAAGAACATACCATTATCTGATACTAAAGTGTAGACGGTGAGCGAGTTGATCTGATCAAGATTGAAGACGCCTGGGGTGGGCAAAGGAAATGGTTCTTTATTTAACAACAACTCTCGAGGAGCTGCAATTGCATGTGATCATCAGAAACTCGTCCAACAAAAAGAACAAACCTGCAGACACATGTTCAAGGATAAACGATATTGTTTGAAAGAAAAACCATAATATCATCAAGGATATAAAATGTATTATCAATCGTTAAGTGTGTACATAAAACAATTGAAAGTGAAGGACCCTTCTATCTGTCATGTCCTTTTTTTTAACAGGTAACAAATGAGGAAACTAAAGGGAAATAAGAAGAAACTAATCTGCTTACATTCTTCTACAATGGTTATAAGGAAATAAATTAGAAGAATCATTAACTAGAATCTCATTTCAAATCCGATGAGATTCTGATGTTGTAAGAAGTCCAACGGTACCTATATTACTTATATAGGGCTCTCCAAAGGTGCTCCCATATTACGATAAATTCTAGTTAGAATGCAGGACTAGTATCAGCAAACTAAAGTCATGTAGGGATTGATTGTAAGATCGCGTCGGGTAGGCTAGAAGAGGGTAAATAGCCCTGAAAAAAATAAAACATTATCTCTTGTTTTCTATTCTAGCAAAGATACACTGTTAATTAAAAAAGAATAATTAAAGGAATAAGAGTTACTTTGTTTGCAACCTGGTGATTACTAATCCAAGATGTTAAAACTCCAATAAAAGATATTCATTGATGTAGGCAGAAAAACCTCTTACAAGTAGTTGAGAGTACAGAAGTTTAGAACAGAATTAGAAAGGAATACAAAGTGTATTGTCATAATTTTGAGCTAAAAGGGATCTATTTATAAAGCATGGAAAAACTTATCCGGTATTGATGTGGCACATTCGATGCGTCTATGTTCGATGGGGGTGGCTAAGTTGTGCCAACTTTTGCCCACGTTGACTCCGAGGCACCCATATCATCTCCGAGTGCTCCAGAGCCCATACAGGCAACCCCGGAGTTAATACAAGCACCCCAAAGCAAATACAGGTGCCCCGGAGCCAATATGGGCTCCCCGTACAAGTCTGGGTGCCCTAGACAAGTCTGGGTGCCCTAGATAAGTCTGGATGCGCGAATCAGCTCTAGATGCCTTTATTCTGGTCAACTTCTTGTTAACCAGCCTTCTGGTGCTTTTTTGGTGATTTCTAACAAGGTTGTCTTTAGGCCTTAATTTTTATTGAGGCCCATTATTTTTCATATATTAAATATATTTTTATTATATATTTTAAGGGAATGGAAAAGAATAAGGTCTTGATAAAAAATTTATGTATCCTAATTATTTTTTAGTCAAAAATATAGATTTTATAAAAAAAACTTATTATGGTTCTAATGGATAGAGTTATAAGGGGCTCTCTTTTTAACTTTTAAATTTAATTTTTATTATGTATGTTATTTTATAAGATCTAATATATTCCTCTTCAATATCTTTCAACCTTATCATTCTCTAGTTATATTTATTTTTTGTTAGTGACGCTTTCTCTTTTGATGGGTAAGAACATAAATTAGAAAAAAATAATCCATAAATACAAAATAAAAATATTAATCATTTTTCGATTTTCCCCTCTTCCCTTGACTATCTCCCCCTCTTTGTACTTCGCTCGCTTGTTAATATTGGGAAAGAGAAATTACACCTAACGAGTTCACATTGATCCGGTTGGTGCTACTATGCTCCTTGATTGATTAAGTTCAAATGTTGAGAGATTCATCCATATTGTATTCGATCAAAATAAAGAATTTTATTATTTTTCAGCAATAGTGAGTTAGATATCTTTGTCATTTAGCTTCAACATTAAGTTTAGCTTTTATGTATATGCATTTATAGAAATAATTTTTTTATTTCTCTTTTGTTTCTATCTATCATTCACAACTATTTTGGTTTAGGTGATTTAAAAATATGAATTATTTTTTCTTTTGTTCTATGTCTCAAATGACTTATTTATTTCTTAATAAATGATAATGATTAGTTTGATCTCGTTATAATCTTCATTTTCTAAGGAATATATTGAGTTTTATCATTTTTGTATATGTATTTTTTATTTATTTATTTTTTGTGATTTGTGATGATGATAAGTTGAGGATGGAAACATGATTTTTTTTCTATTATTATCCCATTTCATTTATTTCTTTTTGTAAAAGTTGTTATCTTCCTCTTTCATTTGAGTAATTAGACATATTTTTTTTATCTTTCTTAGTTTTTAAAAAATTCTAAATATATTTGTTTTCGACCAAGTCAATTGTCAGTTGCAAATTCGAATGAAAAAAGGCAAGTAGAAATTTTTTTAAACAATGTTATAGACCTTTTTTTTTTTGCCTAGGGCCTTAAATAGGCTTGAGCCGGCTCTGATTTCTAATCATCCGAAGTTGAGCTCACTCAAACCTAACTTCCGACCATTTCCTCGAGCAGTCTTCCTCCCCGACTTCTCGTGCCTCGGACGTTGTGCGCGTCCTTCTTACTTTGCCAGTGTACTCTTCCAAAACTTTTCATCCCTCAGATGCACTAAGTTTGTCAGCTCTGTTCCCGTGCACCCCTTCTCACTCGTCGCATCTTCCGCTCGAATTCTTGTGCTCCTAAGTTCATATATACTTAGACATAAGACATTAAAACCTAATTGGATCTAACTTGAATCGGTTGACCAAATCAAAACTATCCCAGGATACTTATAATTTCTCCCTTTTTGATGTGCATCAACCCGAGTTAAGTTAGGGAAACACAAACAAGAAATAAAAATAAGTAATAATAATTTCTATAATTAAGAATAAAAAATATTTCTCGGTGATCGTGTGATTGGCAAAAGGGGGTGAATTGCTCCTGAAAAATAAAGGCAATCTTTTATTCTTGCTCAACGAAGATGGGGATTAGATTATATGTCACGACCCCAGAGAAACATGCTTACTCGAAAATCGGGCAGCATCTCCCCTATACGGCGGACAAGATAGGGCAAATATACATAATATCTCACCATATAACTTAGCCACAAGCGGCCAGTATCACAAAATATAGAAGATAAACACAACCACGCAGTTATAAGATAACGGGTGGCTCAGCCACCATAAACATAAAAGAACCCACAACTTAAAGAGAACTCAAATGTCTCTGTCTTTGTAATAATAACAAAACCAATCCGAATACCTGATAAACAAATAAAATGTGAAAACTCACCAAGTACCGAAAATAAAGCAACTAAACCAAACACGAAAACAACTCAACTCTGGGACTGGTAACTGGATCCTCTCTTGGCTCCAAGAAATGCGACTACCTGTTATCTGAAACAAAAAGAGAAAGCAGGGGTGGTGAGTCCGGGCGAACTCAGTGGGTATATGAGTAGACAATAAGCATGGCATAACAAAAGGTATACTAAGTAGGGAACCAAAAGGGTACAACCCATAAGGAATATATGAATACCTCCTAATCATGTATAACATATATTATACAACATGTTATAAAACCGAATAACAACCAACAGATATAAAAAACGCAACAACAATAAAACCAAGATATACATGCATGTCAATCAAGTGCAATAGCCATAGCTTATATAAATGCAACAATCACAAGAATATGCATAAACAAAATACGTATGCACATGATGCAATGATATGTGTCACCCCTGACGCCAGTCAAGCCGCCAACACATCTCATCTGTGTGACCGAGTGGGTAGGGTTGTGACAACTATATGCACTCCAACAAATACCACAAAAAGGTGTGGTTGAGTGGACAGGATGCTGGGGAGTAAACACTCCAGACCCCGATACATAGGGGGAGCTATCAACAGCTACAGTATCCCTCGAAAACAACGGTGAGGGTGTCACTGTTTGCTTACAACTACAACATGTGTGGCATAACAGGACAGTTGCTCGCACTCTAACAACTACCACGCAACAAGTCGTTGAGTGAATCGAGCAACAAAATGACTAACGACGACTTAACCATATGGAACCCCAACAGTCGTTAGTATGCAACGTGCAGATATGGTGCATGCTACGAGATGCACGAACAACCGAAGAAACAACAATGCATCAAAAATCCAACAAGTCAACGATGCATCAATACAACCAACCAGAAATCGAAAACCAACGATTATGCACCTACACTACTAGGTAGGATATTTCTAATACCAAACAAACCTAATTGTGTTTAATGGACTTCTAAGTACTCACGTACAAACGACACTTTACAGAACAGAAAATCAACAGGGGACTGTACATATACGAATTTGGAATACTCGAAGATCAACGAAGAATAAGTATCAACGGCGAAGTTAAAATAACAAACAGCAATGAATATGGTCAAGCAACCTATAAGACATAAAATAGTCATGCTTTAAGGTAAACGAAACTACTCGAGTACAAAGGAAAAGTACCCACCTTTTATTGAATAATTTCATAAACGAAGAGAACCTTCCACGATCAACCAACCGAGTCTGATTCAAAGTCCTATATCAAGGACTAAATTAGCTATCTATACAATTATTAAAATGGTTAAATTAACTACCAAACTACATTAGGCTTAAACCCTAATCATAATCCAACTGAACAGAAACTAATTCCAAAACATAACATTAACAGTTAACCTAATCCACCAACTCATGCGCAAAATGATTTTCTATAGTAACACTAAATCCGAACTATTCCAACACATCTCTATTAGAATTGAGATCATAGATAGCGATCAAAACTCGAAATCAAACAATCCTCACCTAAAATCGTGTCAGCACTATCCAATTCGGATCTAATGGACTTCGATGAGTCTGCGCCCATGAGAAGGACAAACTTAGCTTGAAGTATATACCTGTCGCTAGTAGCACTCTACCACTGAGAATCAAAAGGCTGCAAACTAGGCTAGTTAGGCACAATGATCGTCTACAATCACTAACAACAATCGTAAAGGAAAAACAGAGTATGAAGAAACACGGCTTACCTTCTCACAACCAGAGAGGGCAATGACGAAATCGTGAGAGAGATCGCAGCTACAGTCGTCGACTGGTGGATCAGAGCTAGGGCACTCGAGGTTGCTTCCAGCGATGACTCATAGCAATCGATGACGCAAGTGGGTGAGGGTTGCGACTGTAGATCACACTCGTGCAAAGAGTGTAACAGGGCCTTGATTAGGGCTCGGGCAGAGATGATGAGGTGAAGAAAAGAAACACGAAGAGAGGGGGTTTGCGCGAGGAGAAAAGGAAGGAGAAGGAGAACAGGGAACACAATGGCGACGGTCGGCGTCGCTCGCTGGGGTGAACTGTCGCGCGGCGTGGGGCGTCGGGGAAATAGCATGTTTGGGAGGAGACTTAGGGCTTTAATTAGTTTTGGATATTTTGTAAAATAACCCTCATAATTTCTCTAATCTCAACCAGGTCCTTTATATTTCAAATTTTCCATTTGAACCCCTAAATTTTTGGTATTTAACATTATAAGCAAGATAAATATAAGAATAAGCTAAACAAAAAGGGAAAAGAGACACAACCAATTTACTTGGTTTGCAACTAGAATGGTTACTAATCCAAGGCAAAATATAGCATGTTCTCCTGATTAACTCCTTCACGCAAAGCCTCTTCTTACACACTTTAAATTCAAGTAGAAACAAAGAAAGCACAATAAAAATTCGTTACAGTGAATTAAATAATTACAACTGAGCTCTGTAGATCTATTTATTGTTGGGACCTTGTCGTTTAGATAGAGGGGGGTGAATAGCTACTTTTCGATTTTTCTTCCTACAAATGTTAGTGCGCAAGTGGAATAAAAAAAACTAAAACTAACAACTAAGAAAGACACCGATTTACGTGGTTCGGAGATAAAGCTCCTGCTCAACGGCTATCCGTAAGGTGGACGATCCCAATCCTTCGGTGGATGATTCTCTGGAACACCTCCGGCTAGCTCTTGTCACTCCTTGTGGATGGAGAAACCTCACCACAACACCTTGACAGCCTCTGAGTACATTCAGGCTACTAACAGGCTCTTACCAAGCATGTTTCACAAAGAAGAAGTAGTCAAACACAAGCTCTCTTAAATAGAGCTCGACACTAATTTGACCGTTACCAGTCGACTGGTGCAACACCAGCCGACTGATCTTCGCGAATTTGAATGTCACCGCCTGACGATTCGCATTCTGGTCGACACCAGTCGACTACATCAGTCGACTGATTCAGGCATCGGTCGACTAATCTCTCTATGCTCTACCTCAGTCGACTGATCAAGCACCAGTCGATTGCTACCTAAGGTTTCCCTTCCCGAGTCCAATTCTCTCAGCACTCGAACCCTAGGATTTCCCTTCCCGAGTACAGTTCTCTCAGCACTCGAATTCTCATGACTCAGTTGACTCTTCATTCAACAGCCTCGATCTGTCACCTTCAAGCCCTTTTCGACTTTGGCTCTCGTCCCTCGGATGCATGCAAGCCCACGGCTCATCCCCCCGTGCCATCCTTCACGTATGCCTAGAAGTCCGCTCCCCTCGGTTCATCGTCTCTGCTCTAGCAGCCTCGATCTATCGCCTTCAAGCCCTCTTCGACTTTGGCTCTCATCCCTCGGATGAATGCAAGCCCACGGTTTGTCTCACATGCCACCCTTCGTATATGCCTCGAAGTCTACTTCCCTCGGCTCATCGTCCCTGCTTTGTCCACGGTCCCTCAGATGCATGCAAGTCCACGACTTGTCTCCCATGCCATCCTTCACCGGTCCCGAAGATGTCCAACTAAGTCAATGTGTATCCTGCAAACCTACACACTCACATACACATATTAGATCAACATGAAATCTTGACTTAATCATATTGACACACACATCAAAACCCATGATCTATCCGATCAAACTTGGGCTGATTGCACTAACAATCTTCCCCTTTTTTATGTGTGGTAATATGTTTAAGTTAGGTGCAAAAACAACAATAACAATTGAAAATTACAGACATAGCAATTTAAGCAGCATAAACAAATGCATACTCCCCCCTAACCTATGCCCTCCACATAATTTTCAATTTTCCATGACCACAAGTTAAGTTCAAACCTAACTTAAAATCACAAGTTCTCCCCCTTTGACACCATCAAAAAGATTGCCCCGAGCAATCCTAACCCTAGTATCAATGAGAACACCTTTCTATTTCCAAAAACCCCCCAGAAATCATAAAACAGCAGCACCAGTCGACGGCGCCAGTTACCAGTCGACTGGTACCTGCAAACCATAAACCCACAGAAAGATCAATCGACTGCCCATAGAAGTCTGAATTTTCAACCGAAATTCAGAAACTCCTAATAAATTTCACAAAATTCGAAAAATTTTGAAATTTTGCAAGCATATTTCATATGATATATTCTAACCTAGAAAAATATAGTTTCATGAAAATACTAAATATGCTTGACTTTTTGACAAAAATTCCAATTCTTTGAAACCCCTCCATTTTATATTAATCTTCTATCCTAGGTTTGAACCTATGTGTTTTCCAAGTCTATCCTATACCATTTAAAACATAGAAATATTTTCAAATCTTCCCCCTTTTCTCATATAAATCCTCAAGACAAACCAAATGATCAAAGCTCCCCCTTTTTACCATACTCTCTAGATAAAAGGTATATTGCATTTTTTTACCCTTATAACCGTAATAACAAGACAATAACATTTCATATAAACCATATCAAGACATGAATCAAAAGTTTATATAAGCAATATTAAAGCATAAATAAGTGCTACAAGGGTCATATCTCCGAAATTCTCAAATATTACAATGTCAAATATAGTGTTTGAGAGATAATAAAAATGCCTAAGCTAAATACACTATCAACACTATCACATCCAAATCATGCTGAGGCTACATATCATCGCCTGGAGGAGGAGGAGGAGGAGGGACCTAATACATAAGGTTCCAGTGCTGCATCATCTCATACATCTCATCCTGTCGCTGCTGGAACCTCTGAAAGTGCTCCGTGAGGCCGTAAACCTCCCCTTGAATATCAACTTGTAGCTGCTGGACACTCTAAAAGTCCTCCCTAAATCCATGAATCTCTATCTCTAGTCGGGAGAGTCGCTCCTCTGTAGTCCCAGCAGGAGCAGCAGCAGGAGCAACCTCCTCCTCCTCATCATCATCAGAGCTGGAGGAAGCAGGACGATGTCACCAGACCAGCACACCTTGCCGTCTCTCGATCCCAGCCAAGGAGAGCCGTCGAGAACCTATAGTTGGGACCGGGTGCATGTTGACATGGATGCGGGTTCATAATTTAAAAATTAAATACGTGCAGCGGAAGGTTTAGCATAAATAATTTCTCTAAATCATTTAACCACACATCTAAGCATGCAATTTTATCTTATGTAGACATGATCATATATTTAAAATTTTGCAGAAACATAAACTAATTTACGTATTACCTCGCGTAACTCGAAGGAAGGGACGAGATCCAACCATAAGCGTCCCTTGGAAGCTCCGCCTCTATTCGCGTCCACGCCGAGTATCTTCGGGATGACTTCGCAAAGCCACGAGTTTCGTGTTCTCGAGAACTACTAGATTCTCAAAGAACGCGACAAGAAAAACCAAGAGAGAAGTCGGAAGACTAACCACAAAAGGATGGTCGGCTGGTGCTCCTTCTTGGGGCTGGTTGGCGCACGGCAAGAAGGGGAGAAGAGAAGGAGAGAAAGAGAGGGAGAGAGCCTATGTCTTCGTCTCTTCGATTATTACCCAAGCCTTGCCTTGGGTCCTTTATATAGTGGCCTCCCAACCATCAAGCCTCTCAAACATAGAATAACTTATTCCATCATGCCAAGTTTGATTTTATATCATGGTTAAAATCATATTTTAATTCATGATAAAAAAACAATCAAGTCTCTTCTCTCTTATGGAATAAATTTCCTTATCATGGTAAATCAATCCATGATTGATTTTATAAAATAAACCAATCCATGGTTCATTTTAATTTCCATGAAAAATAAACCAAACCTTGGTTTATTATATAAAAAATTTATATCATCCATAATTTTATAAAACAAACCACACTTGGTTTATTTTATAAATTGAACCAAAAACTTGGTTCTCTCCCTTTGTTGTGGCCGGCGGCCGGCCAAGCAAAGAGGATGGAGGCCCTCTTTGGCCAGCCCATCCAAGCCAAGCCCCAATGAATTAAACTTATTTAATTCATCTATTAAGTCTTCAAAAGACTTAGCCATTTTACGCTTCCAATGCGTCTCTGAAAAATTCAGATTCGACTTATCGTTTGGCTCAACCAAACTTAATCTCTCTTGATTGGAAAATCCAATTTTCAACTCATTTTAAATCCCTCGGATTACTCGTAGTGCGTGTGACTAAATAGGCTTTCAATTTATGTTGGCCATCTATAATTAATCAATTATAGAACGATCATGAGTGGCACCTAGTAGTACATCATGATCCCCAATTAATCGAAAGATCAACGGTTGACCTCAGAAATAATTCTGAAACCCTTCAGCAGCTATAATGAATCGTGCCCCATTCCCTTCACCATCTTATACCCACTTGGTTCAGGACATGGTCTATGTGTGTCAGTCCCCACTAGCCTAACTACGTCACACCTAGCCCAAGTAACGTTTTCTCATCCTACGGATTTTAATTACTCTCATGTATTTAAGAGATTCATACTCTGAACATGTCATGCTCTGGCCAGAGGCTTCGAGTAACAATCCGACGATAGGCCTCGGGTATACATCTCCTCGCAAGGAGTGGTGAATCCTTTGTAGGCTGTTCAAACATCCTCGGGCACTTCGGCTTATACCCAATCATCCTGGGTCCACACCTCCTTGGAGATGCTTTCTTAAGATGTCAATGTATAAGTCTCCATGACCAAGATGACTTGAACACCGCAAGTCAAAGGAACATCGCACTTAAGCTGCAGTAAGAACTTCACTGACATATCTATATGTAGACTACCATATGAAGTTTTACAGCCAGTCACTCCAATGAACTAGTTCCCTTAACTAGCATTCATGTTTATCTCCGGACATCTCAATGTCACCAGCCAGTGAGAATCAGCTGATTAGAGAATAACCCATGCTAGTCTCAACAGAATTGATAGTGTCCGTATTTATCAATTCATCGACTAGGGACAATTTCAATACTTCACAATTGCACATGTAGAGATAATAACTAGTTGTGAATTCATCACAAATTCTCTCATGCTGTGAATTGTATTGCGGACATTCAGTAAATGAGTTTAAGATCTCAATCAAATACACAAACATGTATACTCAAATACTGAATATTCATTTATTAGAATAAATGATTACAATCATAAGGCGATTGTCTTAGGACACTTCTCTCATATCACTAACAAACTCCCACTTGGCCTAATGTCAATCGCCGGTACCCAATACCACAGGCTCTAACATGACCCTCAAACTTACTTTGAGGCAAGGCCTTAGTTAAAGGATCCGCTAAATTCCTTTCAGTGGGAATTTTCTCAATTTGTATATCATTCCTACTTATAATCTCTCTGATCAGATGATAGCGGTGAAGCACATGTTTGGATCGTTGATAAGACCTTAGTTCCTTCGCTTGTGCAATCACTCCATTGTTGTCGCAGTAAACCGGTATTGCTTCATCAATGGTTGGAACCACACCAAGTTCTGAGACAAACTTTTTTGATCCAGACTGCTTCCTTTGCTGCTTCCGAAGCTGCAATATATTCCGCTTCCGTGGTAGAATCTGCTACGGTGTCTTGCTTGGAACTCTTCTAACTTATTGCACCTCCATTCAAAATAAATACGTATCCGGACTGAGATTTATAGTCATCCTTATCTGTCTGGAACTGGCATCTGTATACCCACGTATTACCATATCACCTTCTCCATATATTAGGAACACATCCTTAGTGTTTCTTAAGTACTTGAGGATTGACTTGACAGCCGCCCAATGATCCATTCCTGGATCAGACTGGTATCTGGTTGTGATGCTCAGAGCATATGATACATCGGGCCTAGTACATAATATAGCATACATGATAGATCCTATCGCGGATGCATAAGGAATCTTATTCATGCAAATACTCTCGTCTTCTGTGCGCAGACACATAGACTTCGAAAGGTTGATCCCATGCCTGATGGGAAGGTAACCTTTCTTGGATTCCGACATGCTAAACCTTTCTAGCACTCGGTCTATATATGTAGACTGCGAAAGACCAAGCAACCGTTTTGATCTATCTCTATAGATTCTAATCCCAAGGATATAGGTTGCTTCTCCCAGGTCTTTCATGGAGAAAGTTTTGGACAACCAAATTTTAACTGACTATAAAACTGATATATCGTTTCCTATTAGTAATATGTCATCGACATATAACACTAGGAATACGACTGCACTCCCACTAACCTTCTTGTACACATAAGGTTCATCAGGATTTTGTGAGAAATCAAACTCATTGATTGTCTCATCAAAACGGATGTTCCAGCTCCTAGATGCTTGCTTTAGTCCATATATGGATCGTCGAAGCTTGTATACTTTGGTTTTATTAACCGATGTGAAACCTTCAGGTTGTATCATATATACATCCTCAAGCAGGTTTCCATTAAGGAAAGTTATTTTCACATCCATTTGCCATATCTCATAATCATAATGAGCTGCCACTACAAAAAAAACACCTATATAGGAGCGGTTATTTAAGAGTGGTTATAAGACCGCTTTTGAAAATTGACCAATTGAATCGGTTTCAATTAAACCGTTTCTATTGCCTAACTTTTTTGAAGCAATTTTAAAACTGCTCCTATTGAATTGCTTCAAAAGCGGTTTGAAAAAATCGCTCCTGTAAACCGCTCTTAATGATACAACTATTAGAAGCGATCTTAAAACTGCTGCTATTGGGTATTTTTAGTAGCGCTTCTGGGTTACTAACCGTTCCAATTACTTTAACGTTTAGGAGCGATTTTCAAATCGCTTCTATTGGATTCTTTGAACAAAATTTGTATCAAGTGTTGCTATAAACCACTTCTGTTACTCTAATTGTGTACAATTGATTTTTAATCTACATTAATTGTATAGTTTTAGCATCGATTTATATAAACCGGGATTGTAAACCGCTCTTATTGCTACAACTATTAGAAACAATCATGAAACCGCTAATATTGAATACTTTTAATAGCGATTCTGTATCAAACATTTTTACTAAAATTATTTTCTGTTATTCAAATTAAAGTACTCATATATGACTTAAAATTTATGGTAAAATAATTTAGATATACAATTATTATGATGCTAAAAAAGAGAGAATGTTTTAATCAAATTTTAAAAATACAGAATTTTATATCACCATTCAATATTTACAGAGGATTTTAAACTCTTTTAGGTTTTCACATAGTGAAAAAATAATATTTTCCTACAATCAAATAAACTTGTACCATGCTTCAAATTTATTTAAATTTTTAATATATTTTATTTATATATTATGGAAAATGTGATGCCGGACATTTTACATCGGAGCATCTCAAATATTTTTCAATATGAAATTTTTATTTATTATTATTATAATATAATATCTAAATCCTAAAAAATAAGATTTTATTGACTTAATTATTTATTTAAAAAAAATAAATAAAAACACTACGCATGCATCCAACTTAATTGTAATTATGTTTTTGTTAATTTGAAATTTTTATATATTTATTATTATTATATAATATCTAAACCCTAAAAATAAAATTTTATTGACTTAATTATTTAATTAAAAAATTAAATAAAAGCATTATTGTTACATGCGCCCAACTTAATTGGTAATATTATGTGAGTTGTTTTTAATTAAAATCGGAGTTTAATTTCTTAAAAACCTAAGTTCGTGGACTCCTTGTCAAAATTGTGCTGCTGCCTCCTTGTTCAAATTGTGTCGGTGCCTTTACCTCTCTCAACTTCTTCCTCTCCTTCACAGGTGAAGTTGTCGGCGTTGTCCTGTTCAAACAATCACACAATTTTGCCCTCCTGCTATTAGTCAACATTTTATTTCATCTGTTACGAGCAACCAACAGCGCAGCCCCGCCGTTCCAAAGACAGATTTGTATTTTTGCTGCTACCTAACGCTGACTGACCACAGCCACCAGTCCTAGGTTTTTTCCCTTATCACGTGTAAAATACGGTTCTAAAAATAATAATAATAATAACAATAAATAAATAAATTATAATAAGAATAATAATAATAATATAATTTATAGATATATAAATTATAAACACTATAAATAGGAGTTTAAACATTGAAATAATTTCATGAAAATTTTGGAATAATTTTATGAAATTTCTGGGAGTATTTGCGGGATTATTTAGGGTAAATAGATTAGATACGAATTAATTGAGGAAAAGATTAATTTTTCCTAATATTTATTTATAAACTTCTCCTTTATTTACCCTGCTATTTTCACCGTGCCCTAATCCCCTCCCCTAAGTGCCGACGCCGCGTGCCCTAGCCACCGTCGCTCACCCTCTCCATGTGCACTGTTGCCGAGCGCCGCCCTCCCCCCTCTTCGCGCACGCGATGGAAGCTGGAGCACCGCCTGCTTGCCCTTGCCACCGGCCATTTTTCTCCCTCTACATCCTCGCCGGTGCGGAGCTCTCCCTCTTTCTGATCAGCTCTTCCTGTCCCTCCCTTTCGGATCACCGACGCCGGATGCCGCCACTCTCGCCGATCGCCGCCGGCTTATAGGGAGAGCACGCCAACATCCCATTACCGCTCCTATTCTCCGATCATCGCCCACCTCCCTGAGACAGTGATGCTGCAGCCGCCGGCTAGGTTAGAGCGCCCATGATCATGTGGTTTTGATCCAGCTTGCTTGAATCAAAGTCAGTTTTTGTCTGGAGTCTCTGTTCTTCTTCACTCACAGCGGCTCCTCTCGCACTTGCGTCAGCCATGTACACGGGGCATCGCTGTGTCCTTCTCGTAGTCATGCCCTAGTGCTGGTTGCTCTGGATTCTCGATGAGGGGAGCAACACCGGCGCGATCCAGGTAAGGGTTGCTCTGTTTGGTATCAATTCTTGGGTGGTTTTATGTGTGGATCGATTTTTGGTTTTGGTTGTGGTGTGTTCTTCTGTCGTGGGTTAATAGATTGGAATGGGCAGAGTTTGGATCCGTTCTTGATCTTTGAGGTGTTACAAGGGTGTTTGTTATTAGGTTGGATTGGTTTTTGATGCCGTGAGTTCAGGGTGGTGTATATGCCATATTGTTTGGGTTTTGTTTACTTCTACATGATTTGTAGCTGTGATAGGTGGAGGAAGTTTGAAGGAATTGGATAGGTTGTTGAGCGTGGTTGCTTTGTGTGGGATCTTAGCTATAAGGGTATGTTGTTTTTGATGGTCCGGTTAGGAATTTGTATTTGGTTTGTATTTGTGAATTGTTCATATGGCTTACCATGCGTGTTTGCTCTCTTTAATTCATTATTTTTTCCCTTGCCATTTTTTTTCTCCATTCATTGTTTTTCCCTTTACATATTTTTTCTCCATTCATCTCTCTTTAATTCATTGATTTTTTTTTGTAGCATCTATGTTCATTATTTATTCTATTATGGAATATATCATAATCAATAGTAAGACTAATCCTATTGCAATGGACTATAATTATTGTAATGTAGTTCTTGTATTGATTAATTTTTATATATTGGTGTGCATATATTTGTTGTAATTTTTTTTGTTTCAGAGGACATCAAAAGTAAATCGAGAAAATGGGAGTAAAAAACGAGGGATTCATGCACAAGGACGAACAAATATTCCCTCATTGGAAGATAAATTTGTATGTATTTATTTGATCAATTTGTTATGTTAATATCAATTTGTATGTATTCGAGCTATTATTATTTGCATATTCAATCTAAAATGATTTTTTTTGTACTTAGATTCAGGAAAATTGTAGAAAGCCAACTTGCATTGAACTATTTCATCTCGGTTGATAAAGTAAAAAAAAAAGGAGGTGCTCTTGTTGATGATGAAGCAATAAGAGTTGAGGTAATAATTGTTTTAACTTTTTGAAATAACTTTTCAATATGCTATTTATTTTATTGACACAATTTTTGTGTTAGGATGAATTAAATAGAGTTGTGCAACGTCATCTCCGAGACAAGCCTAAGGGAACGCAAATAACAGAAGTACACGAAGATGCATTTCGGTATCCATTTAGAATTTCATTTTTATTAAGATTACTAAATATTATACAATATTAATTATATATTTTTATTCAGGGAGGTATTTGGGTCTGGGCATTCTGGTTGTATTCGATGTTTAGGAGCTGGTGTATTACCTAACCAAGTTTTTCCAGAGCAGTGTAATCGAAGAATAATTTTGAGACAAGATAATCTTCCTACTTCTGATGTTAATGATAAGTTGCGAGAAATGGAAGAAAAAATGAAAAATACGGAAGCACAGAGACAGGCAGAAATGGAGCGGATGAGGCAAATGCATGAACAACATATTCAAAATTTTATCAATGTCATTCAAAGTATGATATCTGGAATTGCCGGGGGATCTCGTGAGCCTGAATTATTATCTACACAGGTGGTCACATATTGAATACTAATGTTCAAAAATACTTATATGGAAGTATGATATATTAAATTAAATTTATTTTTCAGATGACAACTATCTTGGCAGATATTATGCGGCAACATAGAAGTTCTCCATCAAATGCACATGAAAGTGGTCATAGATCTCCTCCAGTATCAGAGCCAAATAAAGATTAGATAGAATTTTGAAAAAAAAGTATTTGTCTGATGTTAGTTCTTTTAGTATCTATTGAATTTGGAACATTATGACTGTTATTTTATATTAGCATTTGGCGTACTCTTATTATTGTTTTGGAGGATAATTGTTTAATAATGTTATATATTGATTTGGTGGATTGAAATATTAAATATCATGGTTTGAACAACTCCTAAATTTAAAGCTTTAATAACATTTTGATGTGCTCCTATTCCCATCTTTAGGAGCGGTTTAAAACCGATCCTTAATTTCTAGTATTAATAGCATTTTGAAATCGCTCTTATATCCATGATGTATAGAAGCGGTTTAAAACCATTCTAACACCTAAAGGGTTTTGCAGCGGTTTGAACCACTCCTAAATTTATAATTACAGAAGCGGTTTGAAACCGTTGTTATATGTATAATGCGTAAGACCGGTTTCAAACCGTACCTAAAAAGTAAAAATAGGAGCGGTTTTATAAGTTTTACCAACGGTTAAGAAAACCGCTACTATAAGATATAGGGACGGCAATAAGAGGAGCGGTTTTCAAACCGTTGGTAAAAATGTAGGAGTGGTTGATAACCGCTCTTGAAAGCCAAAAAAACCACTCCTATATGGGTGTTTCATGGAAATTAAAATGAACCATGGATTGGTTTATTTTATAAAATCAATCATGGATTGATTTACCATGATAAGAAAATTTATTCCATAAGAGAGAAGAGACTTAATTGATTTTTATCATGAATTAAAATATGATTTTAACCATGATATAAAATCAAACTTGGAATGATGGAATAAGTTATTCCATATTTGAGAGGCTTGATGGTTGAGAGGCCACTATATAAAGGACCCAAGGCAAGGCTTGGGTGATAATCGAAGAGACGAAGGCATAGGCTCTCTCCCTCTCTTTCTCTCCTTCTCTTCTCCCCTTCTTGCCGTGCGCCAACCAGCCCCAAGAAGGAGCACCAGCCGACATCCTTTTGTAGTTAGTCTTCCGACTTCTCTCTTGGTTTTTCTCATCGCGTTCTCGGAGAATCTAGTAGTTCTCGAGAACACGAAACTCGTGGCTTTGCGAAGTCATCCCGAAGATACTCGGCGTGGATGTGAATAGAGGCGGAGCTTCCAAGGGACGCTTACGGTTGGATCTCGTCCCTTCCTTCGAGTTACGCGAGGTAATATGTAAATTAGTTTACGTTTCTGCAAAATTTCAAATATATGATCATGTCTACACAAGATAAAATTGCATGCTTAGATGTGCGGTTAAATGATTTAGAGAAATTATTTATGCTAAATCTTCCGCTGCACGTAATTAATTTTGAAATTACGAACCCGCATCCATGTCAACATGCACCCGGTCCTAACAATTCTGTCTAACTATATTATTATAGAATTCTGCACATAGAGATGTGTTAATAGGATGAGTACAGAATACGAGGTTATCTAGTTGGTAAAAGTTGATGACATTCATGGCTAGTGGACAAGATTGAGTAAAGAATTGTCTATTTAAGTAGCTCATTTTTATAGGCTTGTATGTCGTTCGAGCAAACTTATTACAAAGTTCTAAAGTTGGGAACCTAGGATCGGGACTAGGTTCAGTACCGGGGTCTGATTGGTTTGCTCGGCGTTTTCTAAGATAAGAAACATGCATTTAAAGGAAGGAATTTAAGAAAAATAATTTTAAATGCGTAAGAAAAAATTATACCGAGTAGCCGTTCGGGGAGGCATGGTCGAGGTTGAGGGAGCAAGAAGGTCACTTGGTCGCCTTGGAGGGAAAAGAGTTAGAGAGAAGAAAGGATTTGGGTGTGGAAAGATGAGGAGATTCGGGTGCCTTATATAGGCACTTTGGCTAGGGCGCCCGGGAGCTCCCGGGCACCCGGGACAGGGGCTTCTGCCTTTGGCAGTGTCCTTATGCTAGTCGAGGGCGCCCGCAATGGCCCGGGTGCCCCGGTCAGACTTGGATGGCAGCATTGCTGCCTTTGACCGGTACTGGGGGCGCCCGCAGGGGCCGGGGTGCCCTAGTTAAGTGATAATGGCAGGTTTTTTGCCTTGAGAGAAGTGAAAGTGTTGTGCGGGGCGCCTGAGGAGTCACGGGCGCCCGGGTTAGGTGTGAATTTACAACTTTGTTGTCTTGTTGGCCATTTGACCATGGTTTAATTATTTTGACCATGGTATGACTACTTTGACCATGATTTGACTACTTTGACTATGGTTTGACTGCTTTGACTATGGGTTGACTGCTTTGACAATGGTTTGACTACTTTGACCATGGTTTGACTAGTATTAGGCCAATGCCGTTCTAAACTATAGGATTTAATGTTTGTATTTAAACAACAATGCAGGTATTAAATGAATTTCGATTAAGTTAAATTTTACCGTCTCACCCAATCTAGGGTTATCAATCACGTTAGCCTTATAGGTTTTGTGAGACAGGTTTTAATAGATAGAATTATTTTGAAGGATCATGATTTATTTTAAAAAAGTCTACTTAATTTTGAAAGCAATTGATTTTGAGTTTAATATTATTTTTTATATATATATTTTTTAAAAAAAGTGTTTGAATCTACAACTAACTGAAAATTTGTGTTAGATTCGAATTTGAGAAAGAATAATTTGAATTTGAATTTCAGAAATCGGCTTCCAGGTCTTGGCGAGGCACTAGGCCTTCTTTGGCCATAGCCTTATTTGATCATCAACCCTTTCCTTGACAAAGTCTTTTAATGAAATTTCATCTTCAAAACTATTTTTTGAAAAAATTCTGGTCTAACTAGTTTGCGTTTTGGATCGGTAGCTTCGGCTAGTTTCACCAGTCTAAAGAGACCAAGTATACATGATCTTATTAGAATTGGCTTCCCTAACGTACTATCATCTCACCGCCACCCAATACTATGTTGTTCAAATTTCAGTTAAGTTGGTTCTATCCTTAAACTAACCAGCCCTAAGTCTAAGCATGGAAAATAGCAGAAATTAAATAAACAAGCAATCATGCAATTTGAAAACAAGAATTGAAATTTATCTAACTATAAATATTGTTTTTAATTTGGCTCCCCCTGGACTAAAGTCGCGATAATGGTTTGGCAAGATATGAATCTTGTCCTTGGGGATCCAATACTGATTTGATCTAGTTTGTTTGTTTAGGCACAGTTTGGGTACCCATGCCTGAACTTTAGGTCTGGACTGGTTCAGTACAGCATAGTAGGATCTTTGTCTAGATTTGGTTATATAGCCTAATCCTGATCGATTTAGAACCGACTTCTATTTTCCAAGAATCATGTCAAGACCCTTGGAACCATAAGTGAACCGTTCTAAGGCTGATCTAAGGTCCTTAACTTGAGTTTTTCAGGGAGGAGTTCTCTTTCTCATGTTTTTCAACTCGAGTAGAGGTTCCTTCTTGAACCTTCTCAGTCAAGGATCTAGAGTCAGCTCTCTCTTTCAGGAGTTTTACTTCCTGTCGGAGAGATTCGACTCGGAGTTTAGCTTTCGCCAAGTCTCAAGAAAGATACACAATTAATTCATTTAACTGATTTTTAGAAAAATCACTTACAGTTATTTCTCCATCCTCTGAAAATGTAAGTTTGCCGTCGTCCGCCTCCGATTCTGACTCGGTCTCGATTTCTTCTGAGGCGGTTAGTGCGAGCAGGTTCGACTGTGGGATCTCTTCTTCGGAGGAGGAGGAGGACTCGTCCCACGTTGCCTAAAGTGCCTTCTTCTTTCTCGTCTTCTTTGTTTCCTTCAGGTTGGGGCATTCAGTCTTGTAGTGGCCCTTCTTCTTGCACTCGTAACAGGTCACGTTGGGTTTGTTCTTTTCATTTGAGGGTTCAGCTTGTTCTTCCTTTCTTCGGCTGACTTTTCTTCTGTTGGTCTGATTTTTTAACTCTTTGTAGTAGTCCCGGGCTAGCCGAACCAACTTAGGCCGATTTCCCTCGCTGTCTTCTGAGTCTGAATCTGAATCAGACTCGGGTGCAGGTTGAGGCTTCTTCTTGGTTGTCTTTCCAGCTTTGCCTGCAACAAAGGCAATGCCTTTCTTGGCCAGGGTGCAGTTAGTCTGCTCATGTAACTCAAGTTCTGAAAACAGTTCATCTAATTTAATTTTTGAAAGGTCCCTTGAAACCTTGTATACATCTACCATAGATGCCCACAAGGTGTTTTTCGGGAAAGCGTTAAGAGCGTACCTTATCAGGTCACGGTTTTCTACCTTATGACCGATTGTGTGTAGTCCGTTCATTAACTCCTGAATTCTGGCGTGGAGCTGGGCTGCTATTTCGTTGTCGTTCATCTTGATCGTGTACAGCTTGTTCACGAGGAGATCTCTCTTGCTGATTCGAGTATCTGAAGTTCCTTCGTGCAGCTCGATCAGCTTACCCCATAGCTCCTTTGCACTGTTGAATGGTCCTACCCGATTTAACTCTTCCTTGGTCAGGCAGCATTGAAGTGTCTGGGTTGCTTTTGCATCAGCTTCGATTTTTCTTTTCAGAGCGGTGTCCCACTTAGCGTAAGACTGTGGCACTCCTTCAGCATTCTTTGGAATCTCCAATCCAGACTGGATGATTATCCACATGTCCACCTGAGTTTTCAGGTGGACCTCCATCCGACTTTTCCAGTAGGAGAAGTCCTCCCCACTGAAAAGTGGTGGTCTGGCTGTGCTGAATCCTTCTTGCATGACCATTTATCTGAAACTAAGAGTAAAAGGAAAGAAATATCCCAAGACTTGGTCTTGGATTAGTAGTGCGGGAAGAGGAAAAAAAATATTTATCGAGGGGTGTTGCACCAACCTCGATTAACGATGAAAATTCGAAAAGCAAATAAAAACAATTTCGAAGAAAATTCAAAAAATTCTCAAATTGGTGGTTGCACCAAATTTGAACTTCCCCGCTCTAATACCACTTGTTGGATCGAGAGAATACGATAGAGGGGGGGGTGAATATCGTAAATTGTTTTTCGGATAAAACTAAGAGAATAGGCAGCGAAAAATTAAAACACAACGCAAAAACACAAGCGGTTTTACTTGGTTCGGAGTCGCGGTCGGCTCCTACTCCAAGGCCCACGGTCGTTGACCGTTTACTGGGGGCAATTCTATATGTGCGCAAAAAGTTTACAGAAAGATTACAGTTGTAGTACAGTACATTAAAACTTAAGCTCTTTCGTTATCGACGCCCGTTGTAGATTGTACTTCTGAGCAGAGGGTCATCGTCGGCGCTTCAATCTCGAGTTGGGAGGTTTCTAGAGCAGAGCACTTAAGTAGAAGAGCGTATTGGCGTTGGAAAGTTGTGTTGAGAAGCCTTGGGGGTCGAGCCCCTTATATAGTGAGCATGGGGGCGCCCAGGACGTTGGGGGCGCCCTCCACGTGTCTCACGATCCGGCAACCTCTCGGTCAGCCCTTATCCCTCAAGGATCGGGCTCAAGGCTTGACGGGGGCGCCCGGGAAGCAGGGGGCGCCCGGGTTGACTCTTTCAGCGGGCTTCTCGGCTGGATAAGCTTCTATCGCTTCATTGGCTTCGACCCAGGGCACCCTAAGCATCCGGGGCGCCCGGAAGCACGGGGGCTCCCGGGAGCATGGGGGCGCCCGGGAGCATAAACTTCCGAAGCGTTTTCTTACTTAACTTGTTTTGCCTTGAGCTTGGGGGTACCCGGGACACCGGGGGCGCCCTACCCAGCTGCTTGTCCCTCTCCTTTGGGGCGTTCTGAGCTGCAGAAACACATTCCTTTAGTCCTGCATCCAATGTTAGTCCAAAACAACACAAAGCAATAAAATATTAGGTTTATACAGCCTTAGCTGTCTTGGTTCTGACTTTGGGTCTCCAAAATGGAACCCTAGGTCGACCCGACGCCTACTGTTCCCTCGACGGGGAACGCGTCCTCACCTACTCCTCTCAGGAGAATTTACCTGTTGCCAACCGGCTCCTTCGGTTGGACTTTTGCCCAGCAGCCCTTCGCCAGGTGCCCAGCTGTCCTTCGCCAGGTCTTCGTATCCTGGCATTCCTTCGCCAGGTGCCTAGCAGTCCTTCGCTAGGGCTTTGTATCCTAGCAGTCCTTCGTCAGGTGCCTAGCAGTCCTTTTCTAGGTCTTCGACTCCTAGCAGCCCTTCGCTGGGTCTTAGGTTCCGATGCCTAGCAATCCTTCGCTAGGTGCCTAGCAGTCCTTCGCTAGGACTTCAATCTGCACACTCAAGTAGCATGTTAGATAAACATAACATCTTAACTTTTGAATCCTTTGTCATTTATCAAAACACAGGTTCGACTTGGGTGCTGTCTGCACCAACAAATACGACCCTATGTGCAGAATTTTACAACAATCTAGTAAGACAAGATGATCTTAGCTATATCGCCACTGTACAAGGAATGCCCTTGACTATCACGCCCTTGTTGTTTAACAGATTCCTTGGATTGCGATCTTCCCAGTCCACTTTCTGCTGTTACCTGTTGGTGCAATCTTGCTCCAAGTAATTATGGTTTTCATGTTTGGCTAAACAAGTTTAAGTTAGGCAATGTTTTGTGTTCTAACTTGTGTGCTTTGAGTAAGCAGGAAAGTCCAGGTGGAAGACTTGGCAAGGGAAGTCCAAGAAGAGAGTCTTGGCAAAGGAAGTCCCAGAGGTGTGACCTCTTGGCAAAAGGGAGACTTAGTATGATGAAGCCGATGGAAACACTTCAAGCAAGTGCAAGGATGAGGAGTCGTGGACTCGGAAGCATCCAAGAGAGGCACAAGGCTTGTGGAAGGTGTTTGAAGGCGTGAGTCAAGACTAAGGGATGAAAAGGGAAGCTGAAATGTGATTTCTCAGCTTCATCAGTCGACTGGTAAGTTGTCAGTCGACTGAGACCACAACACACAGAGAATCGGGTCGACCCAAGGAGGGTCGACCAGTCGACTGCCAGTCGACTGGAATTGGTTCCAGTCGACTGGATCCAGTTGACTGGTCCTGTACCAGTCGACTGGAGGTCGACCGTTGCGAAGGCGACTGAGGCACTCATTGCATATTTTGTAGCCGTTGAAGCCTACCAGTCGACTGGTAAGTGAGCAGTCGACTGGAGTCGCGGACGAAGATATAAAACCTAGTGTTTTATCTTGGAGAAGAAAGGGGCTTTCCTTGTGTACGAAGTGTGTGATCATTTTAGAGCTCTCCAAGCTTCACAACTCTCTCAATCTCCTCCTCCAAGCTTTCATTTCATTTGTAAGAGGAGGGAGATCATTGTGTTAGGGTTTCTCCACCTTCAAGTGTGATCTTGAGAAGGAGAAGTTCATAGTGAAGGGTTTTGTGTGGTGTGTGTGGATCCTTGGATTAGTCACCTTGAAGAGGTGGATACCAAGTAAAATCAGTGAGTTAGTATTGATTTCTTGCCTACCTTCATATTTCTATTTGTATTGCTTCCGCTAACGTGTTTGTAGGAAAGAAAAATCGAAAGATAGATATTCACCCCCCTCTAGCTAGGGCAAAGATCCTAACATTACCCTCCTAGAGATCCTCCCTTTGCTCCTCCCTACTCCCATATTGATTTGGACATCCTTTATTCATATTTCTATAGAAATGCCTGAGACCCTTTGGTTAGTCGGTTTCAATCAGTAGATCTCCAGGATCAAGACTACGCTCTTTATAGAGTTCTAGTCCGTTGCATCCTACCCTTGACCACTAGGGGCGTCGCGACCATGCGACCATTCCATACCTTCCTGTTGTATGCTTTGATCCATCACTTAGACATAGATATTGAACTTCACATATTGCACACCATTCTACATGCATCCAGTGTTACTACTTAGGGTCGGGTACGCACCCCTTATTGCCACATCATCACTTCTCTTCTTCATCATCACGGTCGCGATATTACCGATGGAGAGATGACCTCGATGACTGAATTTGACGAGATTGGGTATAGAATCTTTTCCCTAGCGGACATAGATGTCTCGGGTACCGGGGTTTTATCATGGAGACGTCAGAGAGCCGGAGTCCAGATCGATTCCGATGAGGAGGTAGAGGTCGATGTCGCAGATCTCGCTGCCGAGATTCGAGAGCAGATGGACGAGCCCCCACTGCCGACGCTCGACGAGAGAGTGACACTACTTCAGACAGAGATTCATAGCCTCCGAGAGGAAGAGGAAGCCCACTACATCGAGATAGTCGACGCGATTCGGGCAGAGCACGATGTAAACCGAGCCTACCATAACGAGCACATGGAAGCTATACTAGCCGACCGCCAGACGAGAGATGCACACCACACTGAGGATATGCATGCTCTCCGAGCCGAACATGAGGCAAATCAGGCCCGACATGACGAGATGATGTCTTGGTTCCAAAATTGGCAGCCCGGTCCATTCTTCCCTCCGGGCCCCTCCTCTTAGACTCCAGATGACTTCAGCTGCTTTATTGTACTATTGACTTATGTTTGACTTGTGTTTAACTGGGCTGGTCCTCACCTTGACTAGTTGACTTCTATGCACTTATCATATCTAGTTGCTAGTTGTTTACTTGATGAATTATCTGCTTTTTATCAGTTACTAAGTTAGGGTTATGCTTGGTAGAATAGGACTGCTCTAATTACATTTTTTTTAAACTGTTTTATTTTTTTCAAAATCAATTCTTACTTAACTTGAAAAACCATTTTATTTAAAATGATTTTTCTGACTTAGTTTTTTAAAATAAAATTACCCCTTCAAAATTAGGGCTTTTTCATAAAATGGACTTAGCCTAGGCCCTAACCCTAGAATTGCATGCACCTATAGATTTAGAAGCCAGCATCTCACAAGCACCTTAGGGTACTTTTGATTGATAACCTAGAATGGGTTGAGATGCTTAGGTCTTTGTCTTGATTCAAGATGCTTTAAGTCAGTGCATCTGCAGTAATTGGGGCACTAAATACCAATTAAACAGTAATCAGGTTAAGTGTCAAGCTTAGAAAAATCTAACTTGAACAGATCACTTAACTTGACTAACCCTAGCGAAAGCAACTGTTTATAATAGTTAGTAAGTAGCTAATTGGGTTAGACAGGACCCAAAAGCGAAAACTCAAATTAAGTTGGTCCAGTTTAAAGTTAGAATTGGTTCAGTACAGCATCTTACTTTAATTACTCATGTTTTTTGCTATATTTTTTGATATATGGCAAAGGGGGAGAGATTGGAAAGGAGAGAAAAGAAGGTTTCAAAATTTAATTTTTTCAAAATGAAATCTTTTTTCCAAAAACTATTATCTTTTGTTTCAAAAAGCAAAGTTCTTAAAGTACTTAAGTTCCTTTTGAAAGTTAATTTTCTAAGTACTTATTCTGAAAATTTTCTGAAAATTTTTTCTAAGTTATAAATTCAAAATTGTGCTTGAAAAATATTTCTAAGTATTTAAACTGCTTGAAAAATATTTCTAAGTGTTAAAACTTCAAAATAAGTTTAGAAAATTTTCTAAAGTGCAAAAACTAAGTATTTTGGAAATTATCTTCGAAATTACTTGCTTTCAAAAATTATTCTAAGCACTTACTATAAATGGATGGTTGAAAATTTTTCTAAGTGCAAAGTTCAAAATTATTCTGAAAATTTTTCAAGTGCCCTACTCAAAATAATTTTTGGAAAATGTTTTCTAACTTAAAAACCTTTTCTTGAAAATTTTTTAAGTATTGAAAACCTGAAAAACGTTTCACTTTTTGACTTAGAAACTTTTTCAAAACCCCAACAAACTTTTGAAAAACTCAAGGGGAGATTTCTTCTAGGGGAGGAAATTAAATTTAGGTACTTTACCTACTTATCTGTATGTTTAACTTATCTTTTTGAACCGGGTTGCCATAAATCAAAAAGGGAGAAATTGTTGGTGCAGGCAACACCTAAGTCAAACCTGAGTTTTGATAATGGCAAAGGGTTCAAGAGTTAAGATGTTATTGTTGTCTAATGTGTTTACTAAGCATGCAGGAAGAAGTCCTAGGTACACTAGGCAAGTAGTCCTGGCAAAGGGTTGGGCAAAGAAGACCTGGTCAAGGGGCTGGGCACCGAAGACCTGCTCGGAAGGTGGGCACGAAGTCCTGGTCGAGGACTGGGCACGAAGTCCTGGCAAGGGGCTGGGCACCGAAGTCCTACTCGGAAGGTGGGCACGAAGTCTTGGTCGAGGACTGGGCACGAAGACCTGGTCAGGTGGATTGG
Organism: Boesenbergia rotunda; assembly: GCA_024364735.1. Taxonomy (NCBI): domain Eukaryota; kingdom Viridiplantae; phylum Streptophyta; class Magnoliopsida; order Zingiberales; family Zingiberaceae; genus Boesenbergia; species Boesenbergia rotunda. The sequence goes on from JAGFNQ010005118.1 coordinate 114,176, forward strand.
GCAAAAGTCCAACCGGAGGAGCCGGTTGGCAAAAGGTAAACTCTCCTGAGAGGAGTAGGTGAGGACGCGTTCCCCATCGAGGGAACAGTAGGCGTCGGTTCGACCTAGGATTCCATTTGGGAGACCCGAAGTCAGAACCAAGACAGCTACGGCTGTAAATATTGACTAATATTCTTGCTTTGGTTGTTTTGGAACTAACCTTGGATGCAGGGACTGAAGGAGTGTGTTTCTGCAGCTCAAAACACCCCAAAGGAGAGGGGCAGGCAGCTGGGCTAGGCGCCCGAGACGTCCCGGGCGCCCAAGGTCAAAGTCAAACAAGCAAAGAAGCAAGAATCACTTCGAAACCATACTGGGCTAGACGCCCGGGAGGTCCTGGGCACCCAAGGTCAAAGCCAAGGAGGTAGTCGAAGCAAAATCAGCCACGAAGCCAGCGGACTAAGTCAAGCTGGGCGCCCAGGAGGTCCCGGGTGCCCCAGTCAGCTCCAGAGGCCGATTCGAAGGGGATAAGCGCTAACCGAGCTGCGGATGAAGTTTCTCCGATCTGAAGGCACGTGTCAGGCGTTCCCAGCGATCAGGCGCCCCCAGGAGCACTATAAAAGGGGCTCGACCCCGAGGCTTCAACAACACAACTTTCTAATGCCTCTAAGCTTTTCGTTCAAGCGCTCTGCTCCGGCAAACTCCGATCTTGACATTCCAGCGCCGACGACGACCCTCTGCTCCGAAGTACGATCCACATCAGGGCGTCGATAACGAAAAGTGTAATTCCTTTATTTATTGTAATATTCTTGTATTAAAATCTATAAACCTTTGCGCGATTATAGAATTGCCCGCAGTAAACGGTCAAGGACCGTGGGCCTTGGAGTAGGAGCCGACCGCGACTCCGAACCAAGTAAAAGACTTGTGTTCTTTATGTGATTGTTGTGTTTTCTGCTGTGTTTTCTCTTTCCTTAATCCGAAAAAGATTTTAACGATATTCACCCCCCCCCTCTATCGTTTTTCTCGATCCAACAGAACATTTTGTGGATCCTTTACAAATGAATTGTTTGTTAAATCAAACATCTTCCAAGCTTCTGAATCTCTAGGATGCCTCATCATGCCATCATTCTTAGTATCCATGGCATGCCATATCATATCTTCAGCAGTTTTTGAAGACAAAAACAATCTTTACAGGCGAGGTTTAAGTGGAAAGTAACGAAGAATTTTTGCAGGCACCTTTTTCCTTGTATTGCCATCACTAGATGCTTGAGTCTCACCACCCTTTGTTCTTGATTTCCATCTAGACTTGTTACAAACTTTACATATTTCCTTATCTTCATCTTCACCCCAATAGAGCATACAATTATTTGGGCATGCATGTATCCTTTCATAGTTTAAACCGAGCTTGGAGATAGTTTTCTTTGCCTCATAAAATGAACTTGGAATCTTGGCATGTTCAAATGCATCATGTAAGTGTTCTAATATCATTGTCATCACCTTGTTACTGATCGCACACAGGCATTTAATATGGTACAACTTAACCAAAAAATAGAGTTTTGAATACTTAGTATAACCTACATGTAAGGGTTGTTCTCCATCTATTGCTAGCTCCTCAAATTCTATAGCTTGATGTGGTTTGTGAGGTATGTTCGATGTTTGTCTTTCAGCTCTGTCAATGTTAAATACCGGATATTTAAAAGGGTTGAAAAGGTAAGAATTTTGAAAATAGGGACCTGGTTAGAATTTATTGAAGTTGTTGGGTTTATTTGTAAAAAGCCAAAAAAATTAAGTTATTTAAAAAGCCCTAAAGTCCTAACTTCCCATAATCACCCAAACCCCTCTCCCCTGCGCCGTTTTCTTCTGCTCTGACGCCGACCCCTCACGCGCGAGCGGTTTCGCCCCAACGCCGCCTTGCGCCGATCATCCTCCTTTCCTCTTCGCGCGAGCCGACGCTGCAAGAGTGCGGTTTCTCTCGACGCAATGCAGAGCTGACGCCGACGCCGTTGAGCCCTAACTTCTGCCTTTGGTTTCACCCGGCGCTTTGCAAGAATCCCTAGCCGAAACCGCCGAGCCTTAGCCGTCGCCTCTCCCTGACGTCGCCGCCGCACCTCTGTTTTCTACTTCTATCTTCTCCGGTGCGCAAGAACAGGGCGCCGCAGCCTCGCGTGGAACCCTAGCCGAGCGTTTTCTCCTCTGTGGCAATAGGTCAGAGCAAAGGAGGGCTTCGGTGGTGGTAATTCAGGTAAGGATTTGGTTTATTCCTAAATTAGCTTTGGATGTTGGATGTGGTTAGGGTTTGCAGTGGAATTGTTTTGGTTTGGCTGTTGATTTTAGCTTCTGTACATGCTCTATTCTTGGACTAGTTTTTGTGTGGTTTTGGATTTGAACACTGCCGCAAGCAAAGAGGACTTGAACACTGCCGTAAGCAAGGAATGGTTGTTTGATATATTCTGTTTGGGTTTGGTTTTCACAGTTATGTGCTTTGGTTTTGGAAATTTACTTAGAATGGTAGATGAATAATGGAAATTATTATCGATCAGTTTGATTAGTAGGTTTTGAGATCAACTTCTGGTATGGATTGGGGCTAAATCAAATTGGAAGGTGGAAACGTGTATTTGTCATGTTAAATACGTGGGCAGTAAAGCATAAGAAAAATATGTTTAATATACTTTAGATGCAAGCTCCAATACTGTTCTTTCAACAATGGTTCGTAACACAGTTTCATATTAAATAGGTATTATAGTTTGTAAACCTAAGATGAATCGGTTGTTATTTATGAGTTAATTAAATAGCTATTATAGTTAGGATTTGTACTAATCATATTTCATATATCATTTAGCTAATTTGTTAATTTTATAAATGGTTAAACTTCGACATTGATACAGGACCTTGACTTTGGACTCACGTTGTCGATTCTGGGAGGTTCTGTTCGTATACGTTCTATATAAAAGGCGGGTATTTCTCCTTTGTACTCGAGTAGTTCTTTTACCTTAAAGCATGGCTAGTTTATGTCTTATAGGTTGCTTGACCTTATTCTTTGTCGTTATTTAAACATCGTCGTTGAGACTTATTCTTCGTTGATCTTCGAGTATTCCAAGTTTGTATCCGTACAGTCCTCTATTGATTTTCTGTTCTGTAAAGTGTCGCTTGTACGCGAGCACTTAGAAGTTCATTAAACACAATAAGATTTATTTGGCATTAGAAATACCCTACCTAGTAGTGTAGATGCATAATCGTTGGATTTCGATTTCTGGTTGGTTGTATCGATGCATGTTTCACTCGTTGGATTTTATTGCATCGTGGTTGCTTCGGTTGTTCGTGCATCATATATCATGCACCATACTTGCACGTTGCATACTAACGACTGTTGACTTACATTTGGTTAAGCCGTCGTTAATCATATTGTTGCTCGATTCACTCAACCATATGTTGTCATGGTAGTGGTTGGAGTGCGAGTGTTTGTCCTGTCATGCCAGACAGTGACACCCTCACCGTTATTTTAGAGGGATGAGCTGTTGGTGGCTCACCCTCACCGTTGTTTATAGAGGGATATTGCAGCTGTATAGCTCTCCCTATGTATAGGGGTTGGAGTGTAGACTCCCCAGCATCCTGTCCACTCAACCACGTCTTATGTGGTATTATTGTTGTTGTTGGAGTGGTACAGTTGTCACAGCCCTACCCACTCGGTCACACAGATGGGATGTGTTGACGGCTTGACTGGCGTTAGGGGTGACACATGTCATTGCATTATGTGCATACGTATTTCTTTTATGCATTTGTTTGTGTTTGATGCACTTATATGAGCTATAATTGTTGCATATGTATGACATGCATGTCTATCTTGATATTATTGTTGTTGAGTTGTTCTATACCTGCTTAGTCGTTATTCGGATTTTATACCATGTCGTATTATATTGGTTATTCATGATTAGGTAAATCTGATATTTCTGATGGACTGTATCTTTTGATTCTCTACTTCGTTATCTTATTTATGTCATGCTTATTTGTCTACTCATATATCCGCAGAGTCCACCCGGACTCACCACCCCTGCTTTCTTTTTTGTTGTTTCATATAGCAGGTAGCGGTATTGCTTAGAGTCAGGAGATGATCAAGTTGCCAGTCCTTCAGTTTCACCGGGTGATTTTGGTTTGGATTTGTTTCAGAGTTAGTTCTCCGTAGTTTCCTTGTTTTCTGCATTTTATATTATTTCTAGTATGGTCTTGATAAAATAAAGATTGTAGTCATGTCTTATTGGTCGGGTTTATTCGTTGTGGAGTTTCTTATTAAGTTGTGTTTTCTTTATGCCTAAGGTGGCTGAGCCACCCATTAAATTATTTTAAACTGCGTGGTTGTGTGTCTTTTATATATTGTTGTGATGCTAGCCGCATGTGGCTAAGCTATATATATGTAAGATAGTATATATTTTTGTCCCATATTGTCCGCCGTACAGGGGAGATGTTGCCCGATTTTCGAGGAAGCATATACCTCTGGGGGTATTTTAAACTGCGTGGTTGTGTGTCTTTTATATATTGTTGTGATGCTAGCCGCATGTGGCTAAGCTATATATATGTGAGATAGTATGTATTTTTGCCCCATATTGTCCGCCGTACAGGGGAAATGTTGTCCGATTTTCGAGGAAGCATATACCTCTGAGGGCGTGACAGTCAATTTCTTCATTTGATGCCAATGGTACTTCACTTATGTGTTGCCTATCAACCCCGAAAACATCTTCTATCATGTTGCGAATTGGAACTTCATTAAGCACAACATCTTGAATGAGATCCAAAGCATCACTATTTGATATATTACTTGTTTCCCCGCTACTTGACTCTCTATGGCAAAACCAAATTGTGTACCCTTTTGGAAATTGAGTACATATTAAGTGATTGTACACTACTTCCCTAGATTGCCATTTTTTAAAACCACATCGTACACAAGGCATATTGTTTTGCCATCGAACTACGTTCAAAGGCAAAATCAATAAAACCCCTAACCCCTTGTTCATACTCAACTGAATTCCGCGGCTTAGTAATCAATGACTTATCCATTTTATTGTTGTTAGAATCGTCCTATTGAATTCAAAAAAAAATTATTCAATGGAATACTTGTATATAAACTATTACTATTTTGATAAGAATAGGTATTAGTGAATCTTATAAAAGGAGATTATTACAAAAAATCATACAATCTAACACTTGAATTTCACATGCATTAAACCAAAATACCGACCTCCCCATTATTAATGAGCTCTTCCATAGCTATATGCATCAGGTAAATCAGTTTGGACATTGCTATTTGGTACATTGTTAATAAGTTACCATGAATTCAATCTTCTAATTAAGTGGATAAAGCTAGCTCTAATTGGTGAGGATAAGTTGTTTGACTTAAGCCTCAACATCAAGCAAAACAATTCCATAACAAGTTGTCTCAAGAATTTTAGCTGAACAGAGACTTTGAATGCAGAGGATAAGTTCTTCTGCGATAAATGTTACAGGTGATCTACATGGCTTCTATAATTTAAAGTATACTTATTTCACCTTAAGCAATCATCATACTTTGCTTTTACCTTCATTTCACTGGCGGTCTAACTAATAGTGCAATTGCTACATTTTATATGTTAAGCACAAAGTGAAATCAGAAACTTTGTATTCCATTTCTGCCGATTGGCTAAAAGGGATGAAATTCCTATTGTCTGTGTACTTCTATTAATAAATGAGAAGGAAGAAGAGAGGGTGAGAGGGATACCTGTTATGGGGGATGGTGATGGAGTGTGTGAGCCGAGACCGCGAGATGGCGATGGTGTGTGAGGAAGCGAGACAGCGAAGACCGCGAGATGGCGAGACCACAAGATGGCGACCGCGAACGGTGACGGCGAACGACAAACGATGAACGATGAACGATGACGGCGAGCACAAACCTTTTCGTGAGGACGAGGGTGTGAACGTTTTGGTGAGGAAGCGGCGGTGTTTAGGTCACGAACATTTTGTCTAGGGTAAACTAAAGTGCTTCCAAATATTTCACGCGCAAATGCCTTTTTGATTTTTTTCATTTAAAAAAAATGAGAGTGAAAATAAACAATTATAATTTAAAATTAACTATTTTGTTAAAAAAATTTAAAAAATCTAATTTGTCAAAAAAATAAATAAATTTTAGAATGATAAATATTATGATTTTATAAATTTGTGAGTAATCCAATTAATGGATAGAAAATTAATTATTTAATTATTTAAGTATTTTATTAGTTTATTAAATCGTTAATAATATATATATGTAAATTTTTTATATGTATGATAATTTAATTAATATTTTTATGTAGAAAAATATGAAATTATCTAATTAATTTTTAATTTTTTTTATTTTTAATCGAATCTTTTTTATTTACATATGAGTTACATATAAATATAAATATCATTGTGATTAATATAATTTACATATAAATATAAACTTTACACTTAACAACGGTTTTGTAACCACCATTATATTTATAGATGAAAATTTTTTTGGTGATTATGCAAAATCGCCGCTATAATGTAGTTTCTACAACAGTTATGTAAAAACTGATGCTATAGGGTAATTTTTTGCGACGGTTGCATAAAACCGCCGTGAAATGTTGGCATAAAATGTGGCCATTGTTGGATACGATTTTGCAAAGCAAAATTTTGATGTCATCGATCGCTGAAAGTCAAGTTTAACTTTAAAATCGAAATCTACGTTTCACGTAGATAAATCTGGAATATTTATTTGCTCAAAACCGATTAAGGGTGAATAAGAAATTAATTGTTCAAAATACGCTCAAATGAACATTAAAGAAAAAGATGGGGCTTTAGTCCCACATTGCTAACCGGCGAGAGCCAGTGTTTCCTTATATGTGTTCTTGTGCTAATGTTGTTAATACAAAAGCACAGGAAGTCTCTACCCTTGGGCGAGCAGGTGCTCACACATGCGAGCCCGCCACGCGCGCACGCGCAATGGGTGCTTTGTTGGTGCACTTTGCACTTCACACGTATGCATCGTCGCAAGGAGCATTGAGGAGCTTTAATTTATGCTCCACGTGGGCGATGATGTATCGTGATCAAGTGACGCCATGTGGCATGTCGGTGTGACGTGTCATGATTAGGTGGCGCCACATGACACCTCTGGAAGGTGGGTTCCTGAGAACACCACGAGTAGACATACCCTGAAGATTGCTCCAGAAGAACACACGCCCGAGATCACCTCAGGAGGGTAAGCACCCGAGACCCCCCCCCCCGGGCCAAAAGACCCTGAAATCACCTCGGGGTAGCGGAGCCCAAGGAGCACTCGGCCTCAAGTAACGTTCTCCCTCTCTTCGTATCTATGAATAATAATCACCAATAATTATGGGATAATCATGACCCGTAATACACGGCCATTAACGCCTTCATCATCTCAATAGTTTAGATTTAATGGCAGCGACGGCAGTTATAAGGGTTATCCAGTAACCGAAGATGGGGGGACATGGAGTAGAACGTGGGGACACGTGAGACTACCGCCTCAGGTATAAAAGGTACTCCAACCCCTATGGTAAGGGGGTTACGCTCTCTCTAACTTACGCATTCTCATTGCTTTCTGCCATCTCCTATTCTGAGGCACTGACTTGTGTAGGATCGATGCACGTGAGAGGGGGGGTGAATCACGTGATTTTTTAATTAAAAAAAATTAAGGCGCTTTAAAAAGCGTGCACAGCGGAAATGAAATAAACGGAAAACAAACACACTAACACAAACGAATTTTACTTCGTTCGGAGCCTTCGTCGACTCCTACTCGAAGGCCCAGGTCCCTCGGACCTTTCCGTTGGGCAATCCACTAGTATTCTCTACCGGTAAGCACCGATAGAGTAAGCGAGTACAGAGGAATTGAAAGTGTGACAACCCCACACTTTCAAGCAATTAAATGCAATAAAATATTTTAAAAAAAATATCTTTTTACCGACGTCCGGAGTAGGTAGACTCTTTCGGGGCAGCAGGACGTCGTCGGCTCGAAGTGTAGCGTTTCCGGAGCAAGGCGCGAGCGTAGAAAAACTTGAAAGCTTTTACAGAAGTGTTGTTCTTTGAAGAGGGTCGAGACCCTCTTTATATAGGGCAGGGGGCGCCCGACATGCTCGGGGCGCCCCCCACGTGGCTCTTGATCCGGCGAGCCCTCCGGTCAAGGCTGATCTCTGCATCTTCGGGATCAGCTCTGACTGGGGCGCCCGACGCGCGCGGGGCGCCCGATTTGACCGGTCAAAGCGTCATCTTCAGGGCTTCGCGAGGGCGAGCTTCGGCAGCTAGCAGTGAGGTGGCACAGGGGGTGCCCGATTTAAGCGGGGCGCCCCGAATAGCGCTGCTGTCGGGGCGTTTACCTCTCTGCTGACCTTGGGTTGACTCTGGGGCGCCCGACACATCCGGGGCGCCCTGCTCAGCTACGGCCTCACTCCTTTGAGGCTCTCTGAGCTGCAGAATCATAGTCCTTCGGTCCTGCATCCAGGGTTAGTCCAAAACAAGGCTAGCACAATTTTATACGGACTAAAATAACATACAATTCTAAGTTAATTAGATCCTGTCTCCCAGACCAGGATCTAACCAGGACTCAACTTAGATCACCTAAATGGGTCTAAGTTGGACCGCGCCTAAAGTCCAAGATTGGACTCGTCCTCACTGGGTCGCTCCTCCAGTGACTTACCCTACTTACCCTTTGTGCAGCTCTGCTTGACTTCTTGACCCTACCAGGACTTCCTGCCAAGGCTCAACCACCTTGGTCTTCTTGCCAAGTCTCAACCAACTTGGTCTTCAGCCAGTTGTCAGGTCCCGCGGACCCAACTGGACTTCCCGCCAGGACTCAACCATCCTGGACTTCAGCCTGGTGTCTGGTCCTAAGTCTTTCAACCCTGCACACTTGGTAAAGAGGTTAAACACACACAACCCTAACTTTAACCACTTTGTCATACATCAAAACCCGAGTTTGACCGTTAGTGCAAACTGCACCAACAATCTCCCCCTTTTTGATGTATTGACAACTCAGGTTAAAGTTAGAGAAAAACTAGCAGATACATGCAAGTAAATAAAAGATAAGCATGAAAGTACATGGTGCAAAATTAAGTAGCAAATAGAATTTTCTAAGCCTTTAACCCTATTCTCCCCCTTTGTCATTCATCAAAAAAACATACGTATATTAAGTTACGGAGAGTAGGATCCAAAGCTAAGTGATAGGGAAAACTAGAGTTAGGAAAAATAGATTAAGTAAGATAAATAGCCTAAAAAGAAAACTCCCCCTGATTCAATTCACTTAGCTTTCAAAACTAACAAATAGTTTTCAACAACATTATTTTTCAAATGAATTAGAAATATTTTCAAAGTTAAGCTTGGCAATTTTTTTTAAAAGAAAATATATAAAACTACATATTTTTCAAAGTCAAAAGAAACTTTGCTACTGAGCTTCAACTTACAAGAAGGAAGATATTCTAAGAATTAGCTTTAAAAGATTCAAGACCATTAATTATTCAATTTATAAAACCAATGTTTCAAGAATATACCTTAGATTCGTTTGAAAATAATATCATAGACTTAATCAAACTATTCTTAAAATTAATTTTTTAAGTTAGTTTGAGCTCCCCCTTAACTTGACAAGCCCTTAGAATTCCTTGTCAATTTCAAGTTAAACACTCTATTATGTCCAAGGGATATTCAAACTATAAATAAAAATATTTCAAAAGAATCATTTTTGGAAGTAAATCAGTCAAAATATTTTGATACTTTCTAGTATAAAAATAAGCTAATAGTGGATTTTAAAAAAACATAAGTGTTTTTATTTTAAAGTCAATTTGAAAAAGGAGATTTGCAAGACCCAAAAATACGGATTTTTCAATGCTAAACAGACCCAGAAATATAGGCTAAGTGGTAGAAAAAAAACTAGTCTTAAATTTATTAACTTAGCTTTAAAAAAAATTTTAGGGATCAATATTTAAAATTGAAAATCCAAAGACCAGATGATTTTACTAAGCATAACCCTTACTTAATTTAGAGGGAAAAAAAACATAAACAAGCCAAGCTAAGATTAGCATAGTTCAAGTAGAAGTCTAGTTCAAGTCAACCCTACGCAGTAGGGGTAGTCAAATGGGTACATGTCCAAGTCATCTAAGAGGAGGGACCAGGAGGATCAAATGGGCCCGGCTGCCATGCATCAAATCGTGCCATGATCTCGTGGTACTGTGCATTCCAGGCTTCTCTATCAGCTGTGAGGGTACTCATAATGTTGTTGTAGTAGCCTAAGTTTGTCTCTTGGTCTTCAATATGGTACGCTTCCACTTCTTCTCTGAGGCTCTGGACGTGCGTCTCGAGTCGTGTAACTCTCTCGTACAAGGTCGGTGGAGCGGGCTGATCTACCT
>JAGFNQ010005118.1:124808-162378 GCA_024364735.1 Boesenbergia rotunda
TATCTAGTTGATAGAAGTTAATTGCGGACATTGCGACTGGACAGGATTGGGAGAAGAAATGACGGTTAAGGTAGCTTGTTTTAATCGGAATGTAGGTGGTTTGTGCGAACTTGTTACAAAGTGCTAGGTTAGGAAATCTAGGGTCGGGACTGGGCTCATTACCGGGGTTCGACTGAACTGCTCGGCGTTTTCTAAGTGTAGAAAAAATAAGTGATTAAAGATAAAGAAGGAGTGTAAAAAAATTGTAATTTAAGAAAAATTAATTGCACAACTAAATTTCATACCTTGGAGGCATGGTTGAGGCAAGGGAAGGCTTAGGTTCACTTGATCCACAAGAATGAGGCAAAGGGAAGAAGGAGTGTGAGATGTGGTGTGGGAAATGAGGGAGTCTCGGGTCCCTTTTATAGAGGTTGATGGGGGGGGCGCCCGACGGGTCACGGGCGCCCTTTACAGGTTGGTTTCGCCTCGGGCAGGGAAAAGTCTGTAGGGGCGCCCGACAGGTCACGGGCGCCCTTCTCAAAAGCTGTTTTGTCAGCAGCTTTTGACTGCTTTAATCAGCGTGGGAGACATGTTTTGATGGGGGCGCCCGTCATGTCACGGGCGCCCTTGTCAAAGGCTGTTTGACTGCAGCTTGTGACCAGTCTAATCAGCGTGGGGGACATGAGCGTATGGGGGCGCCCGACAGGTTACGGGCGCCCTTCTCGAGTCGGTCGAATGCAGCTTTTGCTGCCTTGACTGGAGCTGGTACCTTTTCAGTGTTGTGAGGGGCGCCCGACAGGTTACAGGCGCCCTATGTACCAGACTTTTGAATGTTTTGACCAGGTTTGACTGTTTGACTCCGTTTGACTGTGTTTGACCATGTTAATCATAGTTTGACCCTGATTATGAGAGCACAAGCAAGGTGGTTTAATTTGAGCTTAATTTTCCTGTCTCACTGAATCTAGGGTCTTCAATCACGTTAACCTTAAGGTTGTTGTGAGCCCGGTTTGAAGGTAAAAAATTATTAAGAATTTCAATTAAGACTAAGGTAAAATTTTAATTACAAGCTTTAGTTATTTGGGGATTAAAGTTAGAGGTATTTAAATAAAGTTTTAATAAAGGGTTGAAGTTCAATTAGGTAAATTTTAGGGGTTAAAGTTTAATTTGGTCGAATTTTAAATAACTTAAAGTTAGTTAAGATTTAATTAAAGATTCAATCATTGGAGTCTGAATAAAGATTGAAATTCTAATTAATTAAGGATTAAAGTTGATTTAGGATTCAAGTTTAATTAATTAATGATTAAAATTTGATTAAAGAGTTAGATTTTTAATTAAGGTCAATGTTGAAATTTAATTAGATGAATTTTAATTAAGGATTTAATTAGGTGAAAAATTAAGATTTAGATTAAGTTAAAATATGATTTAATTAAGAATTTTAAGGTTTAATTTTAATTTGAATTTTGGATTTAAAAGATAAGATTTTAAATTTAAGTTTGAGTTTTAAATTATCAATCAATGATTTGACCTTATTAGCCTTATTCATCTCACTTGATCTAAGTTATCAAACAAAGGGATCCTATGATTTGTGTGAGATGAGTTTGAGTTTGATTCATAAAAGAAGTTAATCTGACCTCTTGTTAGATTCGGGTTTGACAAAAAGTAGTTTAAACGTATACTTCGATAATTAGCTTCCAGGCGGGAGGCGAGGCACAGGGGCCTTCTTTGGCCGAAACCTTATTGGAGCAACAACCTCTTTCTAGACAAAGCTGCTTAAGGAAGTTGTACTTTAACCCTACTTGTTGAGACACCCTGGTCTAACTAGTCTAGGATGTGTCGAGATAGTTTCGGCTAGTTCTCTAGCGTACCGTTATCTCGACTCACCCTAATACTAAGTAGGTCAAGAGTTAGATTAACTTTTAAAACTAGTCCTAAGTGCCCACCTGGGCAAAGGCTGATTTTGAGGTGCCAACTAGTTTGGTGCCTCCCCTTGGATTATAGGTTGAGTGCTTTGGGTTGTTAAAGTGGACTCTTAAATTTTCTTTGAATTTTGAATTAGTTAAATTTTTTAATTTGTCTTTATTAGGAATTTTTGTAATGCTTAAATTATTGTTGGGTTTTAATTTCGAATTACCCAAGTTTGTAATTTTCAGTTTTGAAGAATTGTTAATTAACTTGGGTTTATTTTCAAGTTTAATGGTTTTTGAATTTTCGATTACAATTGAACTATTAACTGAGTTAAAAACTTTATTGAGATAAACATTGATTTTATCGAGGGTTAGATTTTCACAATCTGAATTAACTTGGTCAATGTTTTGTTTAACCAAGTCAGAGTTGAGTTTGTTCTGGTCTGAAAAGTCTAAAGTATTGCAAGAAGTTTTTAACAAAATGTGCATTTCGGGAGGATTTATAGAGATATCTAATTTATTACAAGAACCTTCTACACAGTCAGATATTTCAGAGATTTGCTGAGAATCATGCAAGACATTTGTATTAATAATACTAGGGGTATTCTTGTAATTTACCTCAATCGCATCCCCTAATTTAGTAGGCTTTACCGTTGGTTCAGGCTCGACTTTAGTTGCAAATTGGACTTGATCTTCCATCTTTAAGTTTGGTTCTGTGATTGTTTTAGTAGACTCATCTTCAGATTTAAGCTTAGGCTCATCCAGCTCCTTCAAATTCTCGTGCAATTCATTCAGCCGAGTCCATAGGTCATATGCGTTGTTATACTTTTCCAGTCTGCAGGAAATTTTGTTAGGCAAAACTGCACAAATTAATTTATTTACCTGCTTGTTCAGTTCATCATTTTGAGATTGGTATCTCAGGGCTAGCACGTAGTCGAAGTCTTGACTGCCCAAGAAGATCTCCATTGATCGCCTCCAATAGTCGAAATCTTCTGGATAGTAGTGTGGGGGCTCGTTGACATTTCGCCCTTGCATCTTATTTTGCGCCATTTAGAAATCTTGCACACAAAAAATAGACCAAACAAAGTCCCAAGACTAGGTCTTGGATTAGTAGTGCCGGCAGAGATAAAAAATAAAATAACCAACTCGAATGGTGTTGCACCAAATTCGTGTAAAATCGATCGATAAAAAAAACTAATATATAAATATTGATAATAATATCAGATTTAGACTGTGAGAAAAAAAAACACAGACAACGATAAAAACTGGATTTCCCCCGGCTCATACGGTGGTTGCACCGATATAGAGCGAACCTGGCTCTGATACCACTTGTAGGATCGATGCACGTGAGAGGGGGGGTGAATCACGTGATTTTTTAATTAAAAAAAAATTAAGGCGCTTTAAAAAGCGTGCACAGCGGAAATGAAATAAACGGAAAACAAACACACTAACACAAACGAATTTTACTTCGTTCGGAGCCTTCGTCGACTCCTACTCGAAGGCCCAGGTCCCTCGGACCTTTCCGTTGGGCAATCCACTAGTATTCTCTACCGGTAAGCACCGATAGAGTAAGCGAGTACAGAGGAATTGAAAGTGTGACAACCCCACACTTTCAAGCAATTAAATGCAATAAAATATTTAAAAAAAATATCTTTTTACCGACGTCCGGAGTAGGTAGACTCTTTCGGGGCAGCAGGACGTCGTCGGCTCGAAGTGTAGCGTTTCCGGAGCAAGGCGCGAGCGTAGAAAAACTTGAAAGCTTTGACAGAAGTGTTGTCCTTTGAAGAGGGTCGAGGCCCTCTTTATATAGGGCAGGGGGCGCCCGACATGCTCGGGGCGCCCCCCACGTGGCTCTTGATCCGGCGAGCCCTCCGGTCAAGGCTGATCTCTGCATCTTCGGGATCAGCTCTGACTGGGGCGCCCGACGCGCGCGGGGCGCCCGATTTGACCGGTCAAAGCGTCATCTTCAGGGCTTAGCGAGGGCGAGCTTCGGCAGCTAGCAGTGAGGTGGCACAGGGGGCGCCCGATTTAAGCGGGGCGCCCCGAATAGCGCTGCTGTCGGGGCGTTTACCTCTCTGCTGACCTTGGGTTGACTCTGGGGCGCCCGACACATCCGGGGCGCCCTGCTCAGCTACGGCCTCACTCCTTTGAGGCTCTCTGAGCTGCAGAATCATAGTCCTTCGGTCCTGCATCCAGGGTTAGTCCAAAACAAGGCTAGCACAATTTTATACGGACTAAAATAAGATACAATTCTAAGTTAATTAGATCCTGTCTCCCAGACCAGGATCTAACCAGGACTCAACTTAGATCACCTAAATGGGTCTAAGTTGGACCGCGCCTAAAGTCCAAGATTGGACTCGTCCTCACTGGGTCGCTCCTCCAGTGACTTACCCTACTTACCCTTTGTGCAGCTCTGCTTGACTTCTTGACCCTACCAGGACTTCCTGCCAAGGCTCAACCACCTTGGTCTTCTTGCCAAGTCTCAACCAACTTGGTCTTCAGCCAGTTGTCAGGTCCCGCGGACCCAACTGGACTTCCCGCCAGGACTCAACCATCCTGGACTTCAGCCTGGTGTCTGGTCCTAAGTCTTTCAACCCTGCACACTTGGTAAAGAGGTTAAACACACACAACCCTAATTTTAACCACTTTGTCATACATCAAAACCCGAGTTTGACCGTTAGTGCAAACTGCACCAACAGCTGTAACACTTAAGAAAGAAATATTTGATACTCTTGGTCGTTATGACTTGCATATCCACAATATACGGGGACAAGGATATGATGGTGCTAGCAATATGCGTAGCTGTTGGAATGGATTACAAGCTCTTTTATTGAAAGATTGTTTATGTGCATATTATGTACATTATTTCGCTCATCGATTTCAACTAGTATTAACTGCAGCTGCTGAAAAAGAGGTATCCATTTGGTTATTTTTTTCAAAATTGAATTACATTTGTAATCTCTTTAACGCATCTCCTAAACGTCAAGCTGAGTTACTTTTTGCTCAAAGAGTTGAAGTTGCACATATGATAGCTATTGGTGAACGTGATACTGGCAGAGGATGCAATCAAATTGGAATTTTATTATGGCCTGAAAAGACTCGTTGGAGTTCTAATTTTGACTCAATTTGTAATATGATTGATATGCATAATTCTGTGATTACTGTGTTAGAAAACATAGTGCATGATGAGTTCACTTCTAACTCCATCCGTGGTGAAGCTATTGGTTTGTTGATTGCGATGAAGTCTTTTGATTTTATATTCATATTACATTTGATGCAAAAGATAATGGGGTTAACAAATCTGCTTTGTCGGGCATTACAAGAGAAATCTCTAGACATTTTAAATGCAATGGACTCTGTTTCAACTACTAAAACTTTGCTTCATACTTTGAGAGAAGAAGGTTTTGTTATTCTACTTAATTATGTGAAAGAAGTTTGTGCTAAGTATGATATTTGTTGATGCAGTCTAGCCCGATTGTTGTTTTGGTGTTGACCACGATTTAAGTTTGGTTGAGAGAATTTGGGTTAAGTCCTGGTCGGGGACTTGGCATGAAACCCTGGTGAGTGAAGCTAGGTCCTAGCTTGGGAAGCTAGGTTGGATGAAAGCCTGGTGAGTGAAGCCAGGTCCTAGCTTGGGAAGCTAGGTTGGTTGAAAGCCTGGTGAGTGAAGCCAGGTCCTAGCTTGGGAAGTTAGGTTGGTTGAAATCCTGGTGAGTGAAGACGGGTCCTAGTGAGTGAAGTCAGGTGATTGGAATCCTAGTGAGTGAAGCTAGGTTGAAATCCCGGTGAGTGAAGTCGGGTCCTGGTGAGTGAAGCCAGGTGATTGAAATCCTAGTGAGTGAAGCTAGGTTGAAATCCCGGTGAGTGAAGCCGGGTCCCGGTAAGTGAAGCTGGGTGACTGAAACCCTGGTGAGTGAAGTCAGGTCCTAGCTTGGGAAGCTAGGTTGAACGAAGTCCCGGTGAGTGAAGCTGGGCATGGAGTCTTGGTCCGAGGGACCAGGATGAGTCAGAGAAGGCTAGGGAGGTCGTTCTCTTGACTTAGAGTGGAAATGGGAGTCCCTGGATCGGTCTGGTGACCGATCAGGAAAGTTGGCACGGAGTTCCTTCGTGGATCGGTCTGGTGAGTGGTGACCGATCCAGTGATGTTTGATCGGTCTGGTGACCGATCAGGGAGCATACAGTGACTTTGTTAGGCTACTAATTGTCTCCTGATCGGTCTGGTGACCGATCAGGGAGGGCTTCTGATCGGTCTGGTGACCAATCAGAGAGAGTTCAGATGGTTTGAGAAAGGTTTCTGTGAGGAAACTTGATCGGTCAATGTGACCGATCAATTGGTCGCAACATTTCTCACCTGGACCGATCAGGATGACTCCTGATCGGTCAAGAAGCAGCCTGATCGGTCACCAGACCGATAAGGGAACAGCCTGATAGGTCTGGGGACTGATCTGGAGTGTGCAGCAGACTGCTGGATAGGTCTGGGGATCGATCTGGAGTGTGCAGCAGACTGCTGTATCGGTCTGGTGACCGATCAGGGTCCTCCCTGATCGGTCTGGGGACCAATCAGGAGCAGAACTTTAATTCAAATACGCTGTCAGATGCTCTGATCGTGACTGTTTTCTCTGCCGATTCTCTGATACATTGCTGATTTCATTTGATATGTTTTGCTAAGCTTCTGTTGAAGTGTGCAGGCTTTACAGGGATAGTTCAAATATTGGAGGAGAGTCAATAGGAGGCTTTCCTTGGTGCAGGTTTGTCTGTTTACCGATTTCAAGTTTCAACGGGCAGCTGGCACAACTGGCGACTGACGGAGGCTCAGCTAGAGAGGAGGTCTTCAGTGGACTGAGTGCTTAGGGAGGTCAGTGGGTTCAGGCTGGCTCAGTGGATGCTGATGAAGCTGGCGATGGTGAGCAGAGCTTAAGTTGAAGCGGATGCAGAGGAGCGAAAACAAGGAACAGACAGAAACTTGGGAAATTTGGCTGGGCTGTGGTGCTTGTGTGCTCTCTGTTGCTTTGAGCTTAAGCGTTCTTGTCACATTCTTGTGAGCTTCCCTTCTTGAGTGTCTCGTGAGCTTATCTTGTATCCATCTGTGAGACAGCTTGTGGAGAGGTTTCTCCACCGAGAAGGAGGCGCTTGATATCCGGTGTTCACCGGAGCTTGATCTGCCGACGATCAAGGGATCACCCACCTTACGGGCACGACAAGGAGTAGGGGCAAGTTATCCCTGAACCTTGTAAACGATCTTTGTTAGCGACTGTGTGGTTTGGTTTTCAGTTACTGCATTTCTGTTTATGCTGTTATACTTGTATTGCTTCCGCTGCTACTAACATTCAAGTGCAGAAGTGTAAAAGCGAACGAAGTTTTGTGTCTGGCTACATTCACCCCCCCCCTCTCTAGCCATCCAAGTTCCAACAATATTGAGATACCTGATATGGAAGCTCATTATAAATTTGTTACAGGCCATTATTGTCAACAAAATGATGCAATCACAGTTGAGCACCATTATCAATTTGATGTATTTGTTGTTACAATAGATTTTCAAATTGAAAAGCTTAATAGTATATTCAAAGATGAGGTAGTCGAGCTTCTTAAGCTTAGTTGTGCTTTGGAACCTAAAGAAAATTTTAAACTTCTTAATGTTGATCACATCTATCGACTTGCTTATAAATTTTATCCTCTTGCAAACTTCGACGCACAAGGTTTGCATCACTTGAGAATGCAATTAGATCACTATAAGGTTGATGTTGTTGGTCATGAAAGATTTCAGAATTTATCAACTATTTCTGAATTATGTCGAAGATTAGTTGAAACAAATAAATCAGAACCTATCATTTGATTGATAGGTATTTTTTTCGTATTTGTATAGTTTATATATTATAACTATATCATTTACTTATATATAAAATTAATATATTTGTTTAATTAACAGCTTGATTCGCCTTGTTTTAATTCTTCCCGTCTCTACAGCAACAACGGAACAAGCATTTTCAGCTATGAAACTTGTTAAAATAGCTCTTCGTAATAAGATGGTAGAAAAGTTTTTAACAGATTCTATGGTCATCTATATTGAACGGGAGTTGGTTGAAAATATCGATAACGATATAATCATTAATGAGTTTGATTCTAAGAAGAATCGAAGAGCACAACTTCAATAATATTTTTCTATGATTTTGAATGTAGTGAATATTGAATATTTTTGTTTTATGTCATCTAAAATTTAATATTCACATACTTTTAATGTTATTTATATTTTTTATTAATTAAATTTTTATATCAATCATAGTCAATCCCATATAATTTGAAAGTCTGACTACGCCCCTACCTATATGGCCGGCACTGCACGATCGCCCGCCTTACTTGACTCCCGAGCTAGCCTTGCACAATCATCAACCCTCAGGCCTTGCATGACTACCTTACACTCGCTGCGGGTGGCTCTACCCGACCACCACACTTAGCCGCCTCACACTCATTGCAGGTTGCCTTGCACGACCTGCAATGAGTGTGAGGCGGCACTGCACGACCGCCACACACTGCCAGTCCCATATAATTTGAAAGTCTGATTACGCCCTTGCCTACATGGTCGGCATTGCACGACCGCCTGCCTTACCAGACCCCGGGCTAGCAGCCTTGCACAATCACCGACCCTCAGGCCTTGCATGACTACCTCACACTCACTGCGGGTGGCTCTACCCGACCACCTCACTTAGCCATGACTGGCCTCACACTCATTGCAGGTTGCCTTGCACGACCGCCACACACTACTCATGAGCAGTGGTCCACACTCGCAAGCACCTCACATTAGTCTCGAGCAATGGTCAGCCCTCACAGTTGCTTCAGCCTTGCCGCGAGCAAAGCCGTCTCGTGCTAGTCACAAGCAACTAACAGCCCTCACGACCACACGAGGTGACCATGAGCCACAGGCAACCTTGCACAACCACCCCATGCAATCACCGACGATTGATTTAATTTCTTCTTGTATTCTCTTAAATTTATTTTTATTTATTTATTTTTTTTAATTTTGAGTCGAAAAATTCATCAAAATATTTTAGTCAAATTTACTCCCACTAAATCACCTCAAAAATCTAGTCAATACGGATCCTGACGCCCAAAAATAGATAGATTCTCTCACCTTGTTTCTATCATGAGTGGTCTTGCCATGGGGGCCAATAAACCCCAAAAATGATTTATTAGTTCCAGCTTTCTTCCTTTATTTTGAAAGCTTTATCTATCGTTTCACCAGTCAGGTTTGAAGTTGGAGAACAAGCAGTATTACTACAGCACAAGGACACTGCATTTCATCAACCACAGAATGATAACCGATACCGTATCTCTTCGATTGCCGACGAGAATGCAAACTAACAACAAAGATAAACGGAACCTAAATGATTCAAGGATACAGGAAATGTTTGCCATCGTTGTAATGGTTTATTAGAGAAGATCAAATTGCTAAAGCCAGCCATCTTACTTAATGAAGCTCAGTGAATCTTGTCCTCCTTTCGCGTACTCAGAGCAGTTGTTTTACAGATGGGGCACAAATTTTTTATAGCCAACCATTTCTTGATGCACGACGAATGGAAATCATGGCTGCAGTTCAATCGACCCAATTCCTCGCCTTCCACATATTCTTCCTGCCGCACGACACAGTACCTCAGTTTCCTGCCTCTTAAAGAAAATCGTTAAGTTAGAGATCTACTCACTCGACAAATGCAGCATGGCTCAACTTCCTCCGAAGGTTCTGATGCAAGAGCTACATGCTTATGTTGTTGTAGGCATTCGAGTATCTTTTCCTCGCTCAATCCAGTGTTGACACTACCGATACGTTCTCCCAGTTGCAACAGTTCCTAAGGCACACATAAGTTGAAGTTTCACCCATCTGTCTCAAGGCTAAAGCGAATGCGAAAGCAAAAGAAAAGAGTATTACCTCATAAGACATATTGTCCACATCCAACCGCATATCTCGGTACCTGTCCAGAAGATTGGCGCCTCCAACAAACGCCGACTGCTCAAGTAGTAAAACATCCTGCCCGAATACATAAACAATACGGATCCAGTCTGATCGTCATGATACTTCGACTTATGTTTACCAAACCAGAAAACAGTTACCGACAATCTCGAAAATAAATGCAAATAATAGAAATCACTGCAGGTACTCAAATTTCCAATTCTCTCCAACTTGTAGTTGGCAATTATCTCTTGGACACTTACACTCTAAGCCAACACCCCATACTCCTTTTGATCATGTATAGAATTCTGAAAAATAGTTGTGTCTGACACCTAGATCAATGCCCACGTAGGATATTCATATAAGAGTCAAGTAACATGGTTCCTATTTATCATGCACCCTTTCTACGTCACTAAGGAAAGTTACGAACTGCTCTGAAGCATGGTTGTTCTGCTCCCTACTAATTATGTGGACTCTTCGGAATTATTAGGGGAGGATTGTTTATCACTCTTGAGGGTTAGACTTTAGACACTCCTAAGAATGCTTTGAGTTCAAGAGTTATCTATCTTGTCCTTTGCCTCTTATTATCTCTTCCCAAAGGCTTTCCTTGGATTCACATGGTCCGACCTCAGAGTCATGTGCACATACTACCAAGCATTAATGGGCAATCTCAAAGATCAACTGAAACTGGTAGAATAGAATTGAACCAAAATCTATCACCTGCCTACATGCACTCAGCAAATCGTCTTCTCAGTTTCTTTCCTTTCTCCAAATATATATAAACTTATTAAGCACTAACAAGTAACAACTTTATCAGTTCTCATAAAGATCATGTAGCAAACTCTAGATAGTTGAAACTATGATAAAAAAAGTCGAAACTATTTAAATAGTAGATATTTGCAATTGAGATATTGAATGGCTCAAATTAGGGTAATATCTAGTGTCCTTTCTTCTAGCATTACAAAATGAAAAGATGGGCAAAATATTGAATATAATGAATCAGTGATCATTCTAAGATGCAATTACTTTATCAAAGAAGCTGGCCAATCAAACATCAGCCAAACTAAAAATACGAAAAGAATATGAAGTATTGCTGAAGAGGGTGACGACGGGATAAATGTTAGTCCAATGTAAAGTGCTGGAAAATTAGAACTAACCTGAAGAAGTAGATTATCGCTCCGACGGATGAGGTCAAAAACATTTCGAATCTGTTATTGTGATAATAAGCCCATTCAACACTAACCATGATAAAATTCTTTTGTTCCAAAGAACAAAAAAATGGTGAGAGATGACAAGAAACCATTTCATACCAAGAACCACTATAAAGAGACTAATTACAAGCATGATTATGAAACCAACACTATTCCTAGAAATAACCAGATAATAATTTACTGGAATTTCACTTTGCATACAGTAAGAATTTGGAACATGCTTAAGATGCTTTAAAGTTCTAAAGTAATAAAGTTTTAAAGTAATATAACTTGATTGATGAATATATAATATTGTATCTTGCATACAAAAGAAAGAGAAATCAGTTAGAAAGTGGGATATCAAATGTTGAAAAGATTCTTATTTTAAGAGGACTTATAATCTGCACTTAAGGATTTGTAGCATGAAAACGAGAGGAAAAGGCAGAGAATGATTTTTTTTTTCTAACAATGTTTTGCATTCCATGAAGAAAATGAGTAGTGCCATTCCTAAGCCTTTTGATCTTGTCCACAGTAGCATCCTTGAGGAAATAAGAATAAAATTTTTCTTGGTTATAAGTTCTGTGGTAACGATCAGGGCAATTTTGTTTAGCAAAAACTCACAATTCAGATACCCAAATCCAAGCTAAATAGTAAGAACAAGGCAAACATTCAATAATTAGAATTAACATACTTTGGGTCATTATGAGGAAAGGTCTTCCAATCAAAGGCTAAAATCTAACTATACTCGACAATAGGTCTCTAACTGGAATAATACAGTTTTAATACCATATCGCATTATGTTGGTACTATTTCAATACTTATTTAATTGAATTGTTGATAATAACATAATTAATTTTACCTTTTATAAGTTGTAACTTTTAATTAACTATTTTATTGTAATTAATTAGTTAGTTAATAAATTAGGTTGCTAATAGATGATTGTTTTTCTATTTATATTTGTTGATTAATTTGATACTCTCAATCTTTAAAATTAAAAATTGTATATTTCTTTCGTTTCATAATGATTTACACTTATAAACTACTAAAATAATAAATGATAACACCTCCCCTAGTCATCTATAATTGGGGTATGCTTTGCTTTCAGATTCTATAATATTGAAGCAGTTCTAAATTTCAAGGCCCTAAAGCCATAATTGTTAAGCATACTAATTAATAATGTTTTTGATTAGTTCTAAGTCAACTAATTTCCTTTTTAGCAAAAACTACGTTCATCACAATTATTATTATTTTTTTTTTGATTTTGAGCTTTATAGTCACTGCAAATTGTAACAGCTACATATCTAAAAATTTGCTAAAAATAATCCCATAGAGAATCCATTTTTTATTTTTATATAATTTAGTTAGTGATTAAATTCATGTTTATAAAATCTTATTTCAAATATTTTTAATCTTATTATAGTTTTTAGATAATTAAATACATTTCATGAACTTTGAACTTCTAGTTTGAACATATTAACTTTCTCCTTCTCCTATACGTCAACCCTTTTCTCCCTCACTTTCCTAGTCTCTCTCTCCCTCTTGTCTCTTTCTTTTCGTCATGCAGGCCACCATTGTTCAACAATTCTCATGTGGGGTCATGAAGTGAGGATAATGATTGACTCGTGAAGCTCCATTGCCGATATTGAAGCCATCTCATATACTGGTTAACAGGTAAAAAGGATAAATTCCATTTGTGCTGACCATCACTTTAATCCATGCTTCCAACATCTTGTTTTGTGGAACATTTTTAACTGTTATCTTGAGGCTTTGAACAACTTTAAAAAAAAGAAATACAAGATCAAGACCAAGATAAATTCTAGAACAACACAAATTGCAACCTAGACCATGCAATAAAGGCTGTTTAACTAACTCAAAGCCTCGAGAACTAGATCAATAATAAGCAAATCAGACCTTCAAGGTAGATACTAGGAAAAAGGATCTTCCAAAGAAGTTAAGTGAGCTCAAATGCATGTCTAAGTAAAATGCTTTAAACCATCAAAGTTATGAACATGATTTTGTGATTTGGATGAATGCAAAATTGTCAGCTTCCATAAGCTTACAGAAAAGAGTTGACGAACATGTTCTTTATGGAAAATGCTAAAGAAACAACTACCTTCTAAGTTGACTTCTGAATATGTACAAATGTCTTCAATTGTACTCAAAACACTTTTAGTTCAGAGGACTTGAAGAAGCAATGAAAATTTTCAACAATACATGTTAATCTATGCTTTTGAGAATCATCAAGTAAGTGAAATATGACAGTATCTGTTTCAAAACCAACAACCTTAGAACCTGGATAACAGATATATAATATCAACTATTCAAGAATAAAATTCTCACTATACCATCAAACAACTTTTGCTGTCACAGCCATGACAACATATAGCAGTCTAAGTTGATTTGTTAACAGTGACGTGAATTCAGAAGATATAACTAGGCGGATATAAATGCCACCAAAAATTGTTCTTGTAGATCAAAATGCTTTGAAGATTATCATGCTAAGAATGCTACATGCCAAATTCATGGTAATATTTTTCAAGCAGAAGATATTCATGGAACAATTAGGATAACAAAGAAAAGTGTCAGCTTGTTAAAGAAGACAGTTACATTGCATACCTCTGACATCCTGTTTCTCCTTTCTCTTGCAGCTGCAGGAGTACGTGCCGGCAAGGGAATGCCCAAAGCGCCACTATTCTGCCTGTGCAACATATTTAACCTCAAATATGGATGCTGAAGGGCACGAGAAACAGCTCCAGACTGACGACGCCCAACCTCTTGAGATGTAGAAGAATTGTTTTGAGGTGGAGGAAGGCTGATGGTCTGACCTCTGCATTCAGAACCTGAAGAAAGAAAGTTCCTGCGCACAGCTTCTGATATGCGCCGTCGGTTTTGGTGAGTTAACCAATTTGCTCCTGATGATTGATGTACTCCTAAATTGGTGCCAACCTGAGATGTAGGTACCGAATTGCCAGATAAAACTGTAGTGCCACTGGCTGAATGCCAATTTGTTTGGTCTGGAATCATGTTCATAGTGCTAATTGGGGAAACAGACACTTGCTCTGAGACATTGATTGGAGCATGTAACTGGTCCAGTTCCAGAACAGAGCCATCAACTGCAATTGCTGGAGAACCTGAAGAACTACCTACTTCGGTAGTGGAAATTCCACTTTGTGGGAAAGGATACAAGTCCAAAGAAACGACAGGTGGTGTACGTAGATTATGCTGCTTACATGGCCCCAAATTACTACCCAAATAACTAGGATCATATGACTGATTAGGTGGGATTGTTGCAGATGATGGTTGGGCAGACCAAGGATTATAACTAGTAATGTCGTTCCCTAGGAGACATAGGCCAGGTGTGAAATCATTGGCTTCATTTGCATGGCTGATTTTCATTCGATTGTTCTGCTGAAAGCTTTCGTTGTTTCCAGAAGCACTAACATAATGATGGCGATCAGAAGTTGCACCTCTTCGTAACGTACTGATTCTCACATTTATTTCTTCTCCCACACAATTTGAACCTGTTTAACAGCAAAGATAAGCCAGATATCCCTTTACAGGATTGCAAGCAAAAAATGAAGAGAAGAAACAAAATGGAGCAAATTATTCTCACCTTCACCAAAGATAGTAGAATGTACACTTGCTGAGCACTCCGCATCATCTTGTTTGACATTCTTTCTCTTGTGTGAAGAGCATTCTGCTATTTTTTGTTTGCCACCATCATTCTTGGAAAAGAAATCAATAGCCCTAGAAGAACTAGAGATGGGAACAGGCTGACAAGGTGATGAACCCTCATTACTTGATCCTGAATGAAGCTGAATATCAAGAAACTGACTACTCATTTCAACATTCTCTGTGGGGGGTTCATTAACGTCAAGAAACTGAAAAGATGGTTGCCTATTGTTGCCAAGATTGATGTTGAGGTCAGCATTATCAGTTTCAAACGAAAGAGTATCCATTGCTTCACATCTACTGTCTACTATCCTTGGTTCACCTGTTCTACCTGGAGCAGAAGACATCCAATCACTTTCAGGTTTTATTTCACTAGGACTGCCTTGATTTAGTGAGGGCATGCTAGAGCAAGGACCAACTTGATCCCAGAAATCCAAGCTGGAATTTTCTTGGCTAGCCACTTCTCTGCATAGGATGGTTTCAGGAGATGATGGTGGGTTGTGAAGTAAGTCCTGGTTCTCCACTGAAAGAGGGAGGTCATTCCAAAGCATTTGTTCATCCATAACAGAAGTGCTTGGACTAGAAGGCCGATCTATTTCAAGAACGTTGCAGAAGGGTTGGAAAGCGCTCCTTTCCCCCTGCATCAGGGCAATTAGGTTCTCCCTTGCAACCCCCTGGAACCACAAATCGCATTGAACGACTCAGAAACTACACAAACAGACATATATGAACAGCTAAAAGAAAGACAACTTCATTGGTAGAACAAACTGAGATGAAACACTGGAGATACATAGTCCTCGTTGATCATTATTAGAATGGCAGCTCAACCAGCACCATTCTCATATCAAATATGCATTTAGGATGACATCAACAAACGTGCTAAGAAACCCCTGAAAGAAAATTTCACACAACAAATACGAACAGAAGTTGTAGAAGTGCAATAATCTCCTAAAATGTATGGTAGAACTCCAAGCAGTCGTAAGAAGAACGAACACCAAAACCTAATATCTTATAGACATCATCTAGAATATCGACAATCCCTTGCGGTCTTCCTTACATCTTCTCAGGTCAAAAAACGACCCAACATGGTACGATCTAATCAGTAGAAGCCACAAGATTAAAACGCGGATCGCCGACCCCTAGTTTTTCCTCAAAGGATGGTATGAGAAGATCCCAAAGAGCACACCTTTGAAGCTCCACCCGATCTAAAAGTCTCAAAGATCGATCAGCAAGGAGCTCCCTCCTGCCGCTCCCGCCCGCAAGACCTCACAGCCGTCTCCGATTCCCGCGCCGCTTACAAGGAGGACAAGGCGACAGGAGGCCGAGAGGAAGCCGAATTGGATTGGGAAAACAAACGAATGCGGCGGAGATCGGGAAGGAAAAAGGGGGGAGAGGATGAGAATGCAGAATTTGATGGCGTCCCTTTTCATTAGTTTTTGTTTCTTTTCTCTTTGCCCCTTGCAAAGCTTTCAAGGCATTACTAATTTGGGAGTTAAAATATACAGAAGAAAAAGAGATTGGATATGAACACTGTGACGTATATGGTAAGGTGAGTATGATATGAAGGGAACGGCACATTGAGTTGTACACTTGTGATACTTTACTAAATTCATTTACATTTGGAAAATCTATAAGCATCACATTAAGTTGACCTTTGCTATTAGATTCATATTTGATTTATATATATATCTCTTCAAGGGATAACAGAGTTGATCATCACATGATAGATTTATAAAAATGAACAAGGATCAATTTTTGACGAAATCGAAGATAATATCCTCCCATGTAGTGGTCTGCTCGATTTCCTGATTTATCTCTTTATAAATAGTTGTGGGTCGACCGTTTGTGAATCGACTGTTTGAGATACGCGGGGTCAACGTATGATCTTTTTGTTGGAACTTGGATGACTAGAGAGGGGGGGGTGAATGTAGCCAAACACTTGAAACTTAGCAGTTTTTTATTTCCTCTGCACTTCAGAGGTTAGACAGCGAAAGCAAAACAAGTGCAGAAACTATATGCAGAAACTAAGTAACGAGCAAAACTCTAACGCAAAGATATACAAGGTTCGGGGATAACTTGCCCATACTCCTTGGCGTGCCCGTAAGGTGGGAGATCCCTTGATCGTCGGCAGATCAAGCCCCGGAAATCCGAATATCAAATCCTCCTTCTCGGTGGAGAAACCTCTCCACACAAATGGTCTCAAATGTATCAGAAATTAAGCACAGAGACAACAAGGAAGATCTTACAGATCGCTAGCAAAGCACAAGAATGAGAAATGTGAGAGCAGATCACCGAGCACAGCACAGCGCCACCAACGCAAGAGCTCCCAGCTCTTCATTTGCTTGCTTGTCCACTCGCAACTCCCTCCACAGTCTCAAGATTACAACTTTGCAAGAGATCGCTTCAAGTGATTCATAGTAGTGCACAACAGATGATTCAGCAAAGCTTTCGATGTTGAGAACTCTTCAGCTCCTTCTCCACTCCATGGCTTATCCTGCTTCCATCGCCAGGTCACACGCTCCTCTGCAGCAGCTCCCAACTGCTCACCTGCAACAACCAGCTACCCCTGACCTCCTCTGGACTCATTGAATCCCCTCCAGTCGAGCCCTAGGTCATCAGCTCCTCAGCCGTTGCAGCTCACGCCAGAGAACGTTACAACCTGCGGAAGCAAACAGCCAAATCTGCTGTAGCTAAAGCCTTTGTTTGACTTCCCTTGGATGATCCCTGAGTCACCTGCACACTTAGCAGCTCATTAGGGCAGCAAATCAACAGAGAATCAAACACTCAGTAGTTAAGAGCAGAGAAAGCAGACGTGATCAGACGTGATCAGAGCATCTAATAGCGTGTTTGAATTAAAGTGATCGGTCACCGAACCGATCCAGGGATCGTGGATCGGTCACCGGACCGATCCACAGCTTTGTTGGGATTCCCAGCTTTCGCAGCCACAAGGGCCTGATCAGTCACCAGACCGACCAGGCTATGCCCTGATCGGTCAGCAGACCGATCAGGGAGCTCTCCGACTGATCAGGCTCCAGCCTGATCGGTTATAAGGAGAACTCCGCGACAATTGATCGTTCACCATAACGATCTGAACAGTATCTCTGATCGGTCACCAGACCAATCAGGAGCCAAGCAGTAAGGTTCCCAAAACCCACTGTATGCTCCCTGATCGGTCACCAGACCGATCAGGAGCCAAGCAGTAAGTGAACTGTATGCTCCCTGATCGGTCACCAGACCGATCAGTCATTGCTGGATCGGTCACCAGACTGATCCACGAGGGAACATCGTGCCAACTTCCCTGATCGGTCACCAGACCGATCCAGGCAAGGTCAAATCTCCTCTAAGTCACGAGAACAAGCCTCCAGCCTTTCTCTGACTCGTGCTTGGTCCCTCAGACCCAGACTCCATGCCCAGTCTCACTCACCGGGACTTCAACCTAGCCCTCCAAGCTAGGACCTGGCCCTCCAAGCCGGGATTTCATCCAACCTAGCCCTCCAAGCTAGGGCCGACCCTCCAAGCCAGGGTTTCATCACCTAACCCTCCGAGTTAGGATTTTTCACACCTAGCCCTCCAAGCTAGGACTTTTCCACACCTAACCCTCCAGGTTAGGAATTTTCACACCTAGCTCTCCAGACTAGGACTTTTCCACACCTAACCCTCCAGGTTAGGAATTTTTACACCTAGCTCTCCAGACTAGGACTTTTCCACACCTAACCCTCTAGGTTAGGAACTTTCACACCTAGCCCTCCAGGCTAGGACTTTCTCACACCTAACCCTCCAAGTTAGGATTTCATCCACCTAGCTTCTCAAGCTAAGACCTGACCCTCCAAGTCAGGCTTTCATCAAACCTAGTCCCACTAGGTATGCCTAGTCCACGACCAGGACTTAATCCCAATCATCTCATCAACCTAAACTAAAATCGGTGTCAACACCAAAACAACAATCAGGGTCAGATTGTATCAACAATCTCCCCCTTTTCGTTGTTTGACAACCCGATTTTAAGTTTAGGAATTTGAATCCAATTATCTCAAATCTCAGAATTGTAGGAGAATCAGGATCCTCCCCCTACAACATTTAAACTCATAATCGTCCTAAACTTAACCAACCACACTCTCCCCCTTCGTCAAACACTGAAAAGGGTGTAGACTGGATGTTAAGTTTAAACATACTCCCCCTCAATCCTAGGGGTTTCCCAAAACAACATAAGATTTGATTTAATTTTGAAAAACATATGATAAATATCAAGCATGGCAAAACAATCATATGTATCATATGAACATGGAATAGTAATAAAACAGGAACTAGAAATAAACATGGAATAGCAAGTTTTACATGAAAATAGTCATAATGTCAGATGCGTCATACAGCATCACAGTATAGTCAAACATCACACAAGGCATAACAGTCAAATGTAACACAAATCATAACAGTCAACATCATCAATCCTCAGCGGGGTCATCGTCAGATGTATCATCAATATATATGAAATCCCCTGGTTCAGTGCTGCTGGAGGGTGCAGCTCCAGGAAACGTATGCTGGTGCCACTCCGCGTACCACGCCTCCTACTGTGAGCGGATCCCAGAAACATCGGATGCTATAGCGAGTAGTCGGCGATCGAAGGATCGAAGCTTAGAGCTGACCTCCTATCGCCAGAGCTCGGAAATATGAAACTCACGCTGCATCATCCGCTCCAGCTCCGCAACTTGCCAGCGGAGATCTGGATCCGGCTCATAGTAATCCTCAGCAGCAGCGGGCGGCTCCTGATCATGGGCTGCCCTAGGTAACTCCCTCACACGTCTCCTATCCTTCCACCTCAGCCCCTGCGGTCCGACAACAATGCCAGACTGGGCCAATGTGCGTCGGTCAAGTCGGCAGTCCTGCCGAACCATAGGTACAATGCTGCCCTGTGAGACGTCGATACCAACCGACTGAAGCCAGGCAGTAATGATATGTCCAAATGACATGTAAACTGTCTGACCGTCCATCTAACTGTAGACGATGATAGAGAAGTAGATGGTGGTCACTATGTCAAAATCTAACTGCTGATGCATCCCGTAGAGCATCAAGCAGTGGAATGAGCGAATTTCGTCTAAGTGCTTCGAAGTAGTAGGTATCAGACAGTTAGTGATAATCTTAAACAAGACATAATCAGCGGGGGAAAGGCGGAGAGCAGCAAAGGTGGGGAAATCATCGGCGGGCTCACCGTGACCCCCTAGCCTGGGATGGCAAAAAAAAAATACTCGTAGATAGAGTTAGGAGTGACTCCATCGAAGGGAACCGGTAGATAAGGATAGAGTGGAAAATCATTATTCGAACGTCGACAATCAAGGAAGGCAGTGAAAGCTGATAAATCAAAATTAAGGTTGATACCGGCAACACGGGTCTTATACCCTGAGCCCTCTCCACTGACCATGTTGTTATAAAATTCGGAGACTAAATCAAAGTTGATCGACCGCTCGAGAAAGAGAATGGACTGAAGTTCATAAAACTCAATAATTCATCGTACCGACGGACACTGTTCGTAAATGAATGCTCTGTCCACAGTTCGACAGGGCATGAGTTTGAAAGTGTGATATTCAAAGGCTAGTGCGTAATGGGCATTTTGAAATCTTGTATGAAGGGGTGGTTGAGGTCTTGAAGAGGATGAGGGAGCTCTGGATTGTGAGGTGCCCTCAGTCGGCTATTTGCCTTTAGGAGATTTCCTAAAGGATGGAATGAATGAATCAATTTAATCATAAGAATGATCACAAGAAAGTAAGGTCAAGATTAGGTTTAATCAGTAGGGTAGGATCATGGGAAGGTCACGACACCAAATTGAATGGATCAAATCACGACACAAGAAAAGGAATTTGAAGTTTAGGACATTGATCATAATAGAAAATAATCAAATGAAGTTAGGTTTAATCAATGAGATCCATGTCATGGTAATGAAAGGTCACGGCAAGAGTAGAGTCACAACACAAAAAGAAACCACAAGAAAAAAAACATGGTTAACCTAAACATCACAAATCTTAAGAAGTAAGCAGTAAGGAAAGATTGGAAGAAAAAAGCTCACTTTGGTGCCATTTGGGTAAGATTTACTGAAGACTTGCGCACGAGAGGATCTGATCGTAGCAGGAGAGATCTCGGGAGCAAAGGAAGAACTCCAACAGCGCTCTCAGATGGAGAAACCACGACTTCACAGGGAATGGGAGAAGGTTTCACGCAGGAAAAAGAAGTTACACGCACAGGGAGAAGAGGCTCAGGAAGAAGATCGCAGCGCAAGAGGGAGGATGAGGGGTTTCGGCGCTAGGGCTTGGGAAGGTAAGGTTTAGAGGGAGTTAATAGGTTGGTGGATCGGTCCACCAACCGCAATTTAATGTGATCGAACGGATCACCGTTCGATCTGGGAGCGCCCAGACCGATCAGGCCTCAGCCTGATCGGTCTGGCCTGGTCCTGATCGGTCAGGTGACCGATCAGGCAGGCTCCTGATCGATCGGCTGATCGATCAGGAAGCGAACAGTGGGCTTGCGCGATTTTTCGTGGGTCTCCTGATCGGTCGGTGCACCGATCCTCACTGTGAGCCAGATTGGTCTATGGACCGATCCAGGCCAACACAGAGAGATTGCAGAGGGGTATCACAATTCGGCTGGATCGGGTAGTTGGACCGATCAGACATGCTCCTGATCGGTCCGGTGACCGATCAGGTATCAGGATTATTTCTGATACGATCTGAAATTTCAATTTCAGACTCCCTATCGATTTCTGATAAGATCTGATGAAAATTATCGATCTTGAAAGTGATCCCTTGACTATAATTGATCCTTTAAGAAGGATCAAAGGTCCTTATGGGTCTAACAAATCAATTTGCTCCACCCAAGTGGAGGCAAACTCAATCACAAACATCCAAACAATTGTCACCCAAGTTTGTATCAATATAAAGTCTCCAATCAAGTTTCCTTGATTGGAATGTCCAAGTATGATCATGGAGCCAAGTACACATATGTTATGCATTGGTTTTCCCCATACTTGGTCAACTTAGTGATTATTATATCGTCAACCTAATTTCTCAAGGGATGCATTGACATTTTGAGTAATTAGGTTGATCCTAGCATCTCACCCCATTTCTAGCAAACAAAAATGTTTTGGTAAACCTTATAGTTTGTGTGAGATGTCCCCAAGTTACCCAATTGTTCCCAACAATTGAATTGATCATGAAGGGTTTTGAATGCTTTTCAATCCTATGAAGCACGACACATTCCCAATTTCCTTCGTAAGAAGCTAAACTCATTCTCGGGGAGTGGTTTAGTAAAAATGTCCACTAGGTTCGATTTGGACTCTACATGTAAGAGTACAATATCTCCTCTAGCAACATGATCCCTAATGAAGTGGTGACGCACTTCAATATGCTTTGTCCTAGAATGGTGGACTAGATTCTTGGTTAGGTTTATGTGCTAATGTTGTCACACAACACTTGCACACGTTTGTAAGTTAATCCATAGTCCTCGAGTGTATGAATCATCCACAACAATTGTGATACACTCTCTCCCATGACGATATATTCTGCCTTGGTCGTGGAGAGAGCAACACAATGTTGCTTCCGACTTGACCAACTAACTAAAGATAATCCTAAGAATTGGCAACCCCCACTCGTGCTCTTCCGATCCAACTTGCACCCAGCATAGTCGGAATCAGTATAGCCAATTAAGTCAAATGACTCGGTACGGGGGTACCAAAAACCAACTCCAATTGTGCCCTTAAGGTATCTCAGAATTCGTTTAACAGCAATTAAATGAGATTCCTTGGCACATACTTGATACCTAGCGCACATACCCACAGCAAAAAGTATATCAGGTCGACTAGCTGTGAGGTATAGCAAACTATCTATCATGCTCCGATATTGAGTTAGGTCAACAGGTTTACCACTCTCATCCTTGTCTAATTTTGTGTTTGTAGCCATGGGAGTGGTAACTTCCTTCGAATCACTCATGTTAAATTTTCGGAGCATCTTTTGAGTGTACTTTGATTGGTGCACATGGATCCCATCTCGGGTTTGTTTGATTTCGAGTCCAAGGAAGAAAGTCAACTCTCCCACTAGACTCATTTCAAACTCACTCTCCATGTGTCCAATAAATTCATTTAAATAGCCCTTGTTGTTTGAGCCGCAAATTATGTCATCGACATATACTTGGGCCACAAATATATCATCACCATCTCTCCGTAGAAATAGTGTAGGGTCTATTTTTCCTCTCACAAACATTTTTCAATAAGAAATGTCGACAACCGCTCATACCAAGTTTGGGGTGCTTGTTTAAGGCCGTAGAGCGCCTTCTTGAGCTTGAACACGTGGTTTGGGAATTCGGTACTCTCAAACCCCAGAGGTTGTTCGACATAGACCTCTTCTCGTATTAAACCATTTAGAAATGTCGATTTGGCATCCATTTGATAAAGTTTGAAACCACGATGTGCTGCAAATGCAAGCATCAATCGGATGGACTCTAATCGTGCCACGGGAGCGTAGGTCTCATCGTAATCAAGGCCTTCAACTTGACTGTAGCCCTTGGCTACTAAGCGTGCATTGTTTCTTAAGATTTCTCCCTTATGGTTCAATTTATTTTTGAAGACACATTTGGTTCCAATAATGGTGGTCTTCTTCGGTCTAGGGACTAAGTCCCAAACTTGACTTCTTTCGAATTGGCCTAGTTCATCTTGCATGGCTATGATCCAATCGGGATCATTTAATGCTTCGTCAATTTCTAAGTTCAATTTCGGAAATTAGGACAACTTCATTAACCTCATTCCTAAAGAATGATCTAGTCCTAACCCTAGCACGCCGTACTCGTGGTCATAGCTGACAATGGACATATTTGACACGTATTGAGAGAGCTGGACATATTTTAATTTTCAAAACTTATTTTCCAAACTTAAAAACTTATATTAATTTTCAAAACTTATTTTCCAAACTCAAAAACTTAATTTATACTTTAAAATTTTAAAATCTAAACTAATTTTTAAAACTATAAACTTAAACTTAATCTTACTAACATTCTAATTTTCAAACTTCAAAATTTTAAGCTTAATTTTAAAATTTATATCTTAATTTAAAACCTAAATTGATTTTAGGCTTTTCTAAAAAGATAAATCTTAACATATTTAACTAATTTTTCAACACTAATTTTTCCAAATTAAAAAGTTAAACCTTAATTTTAAAACTTAAACTTAAAATTTCAACACAATAGGCCTTATTGTTTTCTAAAATTTAAAAACTTTATTAAATGAGTTTTTAAAACCTTAACAATTTTAACTTCAATTAATTTACAAAATTAAAAACATTAAAATAATTTTTTTAAACTTGAACAAATTTTGTAATCTCTTTAAAATCTAAGTGTAAATTCCAAAAAATAACCTAGAATTTTCAAAATTTTAATACAACTCTTTTGTACCCCTTATTTGTGATGTTAGTCAAAGGGGAAGAGATATCACATGCGGAGAGAGGTTTATTTGAGGAGGAGCTATTTATTTCATGTTATATATATTGTTTTAACTTAACGTGAATCAAGTTATCAAACATTAAAAAGGAGGAGATTGTTGGTGCAGGGTGCAGGGTGCACCACAGTTGAAACTATGTTTTGATGTTAGCAAAGGTTCACAGTTAAGTCATATCATTTTTTGATGTGTTGATCTAGTGTGCAGGAAGATTATCTCAGTGAAGCCTTAGTAGGTCTAGAGGACCCGATACTAGGCAGAAAATCTTGGTAGATCGTGAAAACCAGGCAGGAAGTCCAAATGGGTTGACATCTAGCAGGTAGGTCTGGAGAACCTGATACCAAGCAAGTGGAAGCTCTGACAGATCGATCTGATGCCAAGTTGAAGTTTAGATAGGTCTGAGAGACTCGATGTCTGGCAGGTGATTGAGGTAACCTTCCGAAGGAGAGAGATGTGAGGTCTGTCCCTTCGGGACAACTTTAGGCGCTGATCCAACTAGAGAAACCTATGGAAGTTTCTAAGTTTAGATCAGGATAAGTCCTATTGTCATTTACTCAAGCATGCTTATATATATATATATATATATATATATATATATATATATATATATATATATATATATATATTTGTGCTAACCTCTGTTTTGCAAAGTTAATTACTTTATATATTATTGTTGTGCTAACTCTCTATGCAGATAGTCAAAAGTTAATTGATCGTCAAATCGGTCGACTGATCACCTGGATCAGTCGATTGATCAAGTTGCAGCGAGCCATATTTAGAATATTCATAGTTGTCCATCTACTGATCATTTGGATTAGTCGACGGATCCATATTTGGTATGGCGCGTACACTCATAAGGTTTCTATCCATCGACCGATCAGAGGTTAGGTCGACGGATCGTATTTATTGCAGTGTCAGCTGAGTATAGTCTAGCAGCAAATACAAGTAAGAAGCCGAGATTCGTCAACTGAATAGGAGGTTCAGTTGACTGATCCTTTCCGTTGACTGAACGATTTTTCAGTCGACGAAACATTGCCTATATAAGGAGCTCGAGATCAACTTTCACAGAAACACTTCTACTCGCCTCATTCCTGCTTTCTGCATCGACGAACTGCTTCCGATCTATTATTCCGATGCTGGAAAGATCACCAACAAACTGCGCTCAAGATATTCTACTTCTTTGTCGGTATCATTTTCTTAATTGTACTTGTACTCATATTTCTAGAGGGAATTAGTAGGTTGTTACTAATTCCCCTACATTTTGTATGACATCACTTTCTCCGAAAGATTTTCGAAGAAAGTATTATAATGGATTTCCCATCGAGAGCAGCTGAGAATCGCGAGCTTTGGAGTAGGAGTCATCGAAGGCTCTGAATCAAGTAAAAAGGAGCGAGTCTCATTTTCCGCTGCTTTACTCTTACGCTCTTTCGGTTTTACGTGTACAAGAAAAGAAAGATTTTACGAACGATTGAGATTCACCCCTGTCTCTCTATCCTCTACGATCCTACACACATGACATGACTCATGCAAATCTTATTCGCATTGATCCTTTCAGTACCAACACCAACGAAGCCTCCGCCACAACTACTCTTTCTCATGAAAGTTCCACTGAATCTGGTAATCTCGAAACATCTCCTCCTCCTCCTCCTCTCTTTTGCAACTATTCCATCACCTAATGAGATTGTGGACAATCCTATTCGTCGGTCTACATGCCCTCGTAAGTCTATCAAACTACCTGATTTTGCTTATTCTTGTTATTCTAGTACTTTTACTTCTTTTGTTACCTCTATTAATCATCTTTCTGAGCCTTTGTCCTATAGTGAAGTTGTTGGTAACTCACTTTGGCATAATGCTATAGATGAGGAATTAACTGCTCTGATACCATGTAGAAATTTAAAAGAGCAAAAAGTAGTCGTCTTGATAAATCCAAAAGTGTTAAAGGAAAATAGAATACAAAATCTTATATAGACGGATTAAAAACCCTAAGCCCTAAACTGAGAAAGGAAAAGACTAAAATACCCTAAAAATTATAAACAAATAATTCTAATAAAATATATAAAATCTAACACCAAGGACATGCATTGGGATGTCGAGGCCATGGAGAGGCAAAAAAGAAGCAGAAACAAACAAAGTGAAGGAAAGGACTTATGGGGAAAAAGCATAACAACACTGAAACAAATCGCCAGAAGCCGCAATCGAGGAAGAAGAGTGAAGAAAGAGAACGTGTGTTTCTTTCGAGTGTTCAAAACCCTTATAAACCCTCTACTTATCCGTGCACCACCGTTCGATTCAAAGGGTAAAAAGGTGGGCTTAAATCACAGCCATTGAAGCGTAACCATCATTTGAACGCTTCGAATTTCACCACAGTTGCCTGTCGTTTAAGGTACACCATGCCCGGTGGAGAAGTGACGCGTGGCAAGCAAACATGAGTTGCCATTTATGGAGGATAAGATAAGGAAATCATTATAGTTGTGAAATCCATGCATGTGTTGATGCACATTTATGATGTCTGACACACCCTTTTGCGAGGTCTAACGATGGCTTACATAGTATGGAGGACTAGATGCGTGAGCCGTAGCTAGAAGGCTGGGTGGAAGTTTAAAAGTTGTTGGGGTCTAATCATCGGACTCGATGCCTCCTTCAACTAAATTTGAAGGGGAGACTTGTAAAACAAATGGTAAGAAGAGCTGTCACGGGGCAAAGTAGGTCAAATAGGCAGGCTGACGTGGGGTAAAATCAAAGGAGGTCAATGATCATCTCTCCCCGCCCAACCCGACTCTCTAAAGCTCCCAAGGTCACCTGACTTGGCTCTCCAATCGGTTGAGTCCGCCTCGACTAACCCCTGCCAATCGAGCAAGGCTACCCCGAATCGATTCCCTAGTTGGGAAAGTCTACCTCGACCTCTCTAGCCTGGAAAGACTGCCCTGGCTCACCTCTCTAGCCGGGCAAGGCCGCCCTGGCTCACCTCTCCAGTCGGGTAAGTTTGACTTGACTCGACCCTCTAGTCCGTCAGAGTTGACCCGTTAGTCTTCCTGGCTGAGCCAAGTTGACCGGTTAGATTCCTAATCTCCTGAGGTCCACTCGGATGAGACTGATCAAACACTAGCGGAGTACCACTCCGTTAGCCCCTAAGAGGTGCAAACTGCCTAACTCCGAGCAGATTACCAAGCGGATTTAGTCCGATCATACATCCAATGCGCTTAAAACCCTTAAATTACTCAAAAAGCAGGAGTTGTGGACCCAATCGTCGACCCAAACACACCTCTCCAAAGTCCAGTGCGCTCAACAGTCCACAGGTCCATTAAGAGTGGCTAGCCCATGAGCCTTCTCACGATCAGCATTACAGCAGCTCGTCGGCACTCCATCCTTTTCACTCTTAGACGAGATCAGTAGTGATTTAAAACTTATAAAAGCACAAATTTATTAAAAGATGGGCGAAACACCTACGAGCATCCTCAAATTCTACACAATAATTTGAGAATTATTTTACGACTTTTTTTATTTTAATGAAGCAGATATCAAAGCAGATTTTGATGTCGTAAAGTGGTGATCACAGAAGGCCCAAAGTTTTCTCATCCTCTCCATGATCGTCAAAGAAATTTTAGCTTGTCAGTGTCAACAGTTGTTATGAAACATGCATTCAATGTTGTCGGTAACATATTGGATGAACGACGATCGACTTTATCTCCCGACTCATTGAAAGCTCAAGTATTACTCGACGATCAGACCAAAGTCGAAAAAAAACATCCAAGGAATGCAACTTTCAAATAGTGAAGTTGAAAATTTGATACCAAAGGAACAAATACTACAATAACAAGAAATGGAAGTGAGTAACAACTCCACTTCATAAGATAAAAGGTAAGAGAACTACATGAGCTGTGATTCCCTATATCTCCTTTCCCTATACACTAAGGGGATGCGTAGGAAACTTAAATAAATACAAACCCTCTGTATTTTTATAAATTTACAATTTTTTTTTTTAATATAATAATTTTGAACTGTGCATAAACCGTAAACAATGGCAAATCATAAACCGACGATTTTGAATCGTGAACTATAATCATCTTAGACGGTTAAAGATGAAGGTAAACTCCCAAAACTATTGAACAAAAGGTTAAGAACTGTCGAACTGTTGATTCCAAACTGTATTCAGATCTAACTACTGATAACTACTATAACGTAAAAATTACTAAATAACTGCTACAATATTATATTTTATTTGCAATACTAGTGTAGCAGCTACGACTAACTAATACCACGCATAAAAACTATTATATAACTATTACAATACGTAATACATAATAAATAATGTTATAATAGTGTAACAACTACTTTAGTAGCTTATACAATTGTTATAAAATTATTTTGATTAATTTAAAGTGATTTAGATAAAGTCTAAATAATTTTTATCAAATTGATAAAAAAATATTTAATATTCTATTATTTAAAATTAAAAATTAAAATTTTAATATTTGAGATTTATCTCCAACATGTAACAACGATAACTGCCCCAACATAATAATTCATCTATTTAATTTTAATCAAATTAAACCATAAACTTAACTTAAACACATTATAATAGCCCCACATTAGAATGGTTACTCAATAACTACAACAATAATGATGAAATAAAATATTTTCGAAACAAAATATATAGCGTCGCCCTTTTGATTTTTGCCTAATGATATTAACAAACCAAATTCATAAACTATATTCATCAATTTATAAATAGACAAACAAAATTTTATAATATCAAGCTGATTAACCAACTTAATAAACTTTAAAATATAAAATTTTTAAATAATCAAATAAACTCAAATTGAAAACACAATAATATCTAAACAAATCACACTCAAACTTGTAAGAAAATACATTTCAACCACTAAATTTATTTTAGACTCGATTCAACTTGGCTCAATTGCTTGAACAAATTTGAACAATACAAAATTAACCGGTTTGGATCGTTTATAGCCCTATCGATCTCAAGTCATCATGCTTAAAGCTTGGCTCTCCTTGCCAATACATGTGGATGTTGCGTATTCTAAATCCAAATGAAAGGGTTCACCTTCCGATCATAATATTTTATAGCTCCAGAAAATGAAAGTAAGGAAGACAATTAGCTAAACAGGATTTTATAGACAAAAATATGAGTATATAAATCATCTAATATATGCTAATAAGGATCATCAACAGAAGGT
This sequence comes from Boesenbergia rotunda, assembly GCA_024364735.1. NCBI lineage: Eukaryota > Viridiplantae > Streptophyta > Magnoliopsida > Zingiberales > Zingiberaceae > Boesenbergia > Boesenbergia rotunda. Next base: position 154,157 of record JAGFNQ010005118.1, read on the forward strand.
TCTCCAATTTCTCATCAAAGATCATCCTAAATACCAGTTTGATTCTCTAAATTACCAAGTAAAATGATTGCCTAAATCAGCCTTTTCAAAACAGTATTATGATTAAGCAAACACTCGTCCATATTATGATTATTAGAGATCCAATTAGCTCAAAGCAAGACTTACATGACTACCTTAGCAGGATATATATGTCGAGCATCTTAAATGCATCATTTTAGTCTTCTAATAAAATTAGGTTATCAAGCATCTATAACTTTGACAGGTTTAAGTCCGAACAGGATATGTCATACAACCTTGTGGAAGATCAGCTCAGGTGTTTCCTTCAATACAATTCATACTTAACAATGTATCATATCCTAGTTTTGATTCACAAATTTTCCACAATGCAATAATCTTAACTTTATAAGAAACTATTAACAAGTCAAACCATCATTTTTTGGCAAATGGTACTTGCTACATATTGCATGTAACTCTACAATTTAGATATCGACAATGACATCGACAACAAGATCATAAGGGCACAAATCCATTAATTGGACACTACATAAATAAACAACTAAATCATACTCAACTTGAGAGACACAAAGAAGAATCAATGCTGAGCCAGTGAATCCTAACTTAAAATCAAGCTACACTACTAGAGAGTGATAAATTGTCTAAAAATTCAGAAAATCGATAATATTTTATATATTGAACAGCATGAGGCAATCTTTACCCATAATGTATCAGACACCAGTGATGAGAATATGAACCTATCAGCAACGAAGTCAAAGATTTTGTAGATAAACATGGAGATGGAAAGCTTAAGAGGAACAGCAACAGAAGTAACAATGTCAAGCAAATAACCACACAAGATTTGAAGAGTTAACTGACATACAACTTAAAATACTTAGCCAGATGAAATGCAATAGAAGTAAGAGCTTGTCCTTCCCTTTCATGTATGACTGGAGTTACTACTATGGCTTGATGAGTGAAGATCGATAGCTCCAATTTGATTGATTAGGGTTTGGGAATCTGGAGAGGAAAGGGGGGAGATCAACTGCATCTCCCCTGGTTCTTGATGGGGGCCCTTCTCCCTCCCATCGACGATCGCCGGCGTGGAGTCGGTTGCGGACGGTCTCCTCCCTCGCCCTCGGTCGGTGGGCGGAATCGCGGGCCGGCAGCACAGGTACTTCGCCGCGAACTCCTCCTTCGTAAGGTCGGCGAATTGGTTGAGACCGAGGGTGTACGAGTGCCTGCCGGCGTTGTGGGCGTCGATCAAGCGGAGGTTGTCCCGGAAGACCTCGAAGCGGTACTCCCTCTCGCCCGGATCGTTGTAAGCCCGGCCGTGCTCCGCCGCCCAGGTGTCGAACATCCGACGCACCTCCTCTTCGCTCCGCTCCAAGCCCCGCACGTCGTGCTCGCGGTCGCTGCTGACGTTGGACATGTCCGGCGCGGAGGAGGCGCTGAAGGAAGGAGGAAGAGGAGGAGGGCGAGCCAGACGATGTCGGGAGGCGGCGAGAGTGAGAATTTTGATACGACGGTAGAAAGGCGTGATTTTTATAGCACGGATCGAGGAAGAACGCTCCTTTGATAGCAAGACTTTGGTGGTAAAAGTCGGAAGACTCGTTTTCAGCGTCTCCATCTTCCGTCTCAGAGTTAAAATTAAGAAGATGAATCAGAATATTCGAATCTATGATTAATATATGAAAATGTTAGAAATATTGATTTCGTTAAATTTTGATCTCGAAATCTAAGATGATAATAACAAATAATGAAATAAATCATAATAATCTGAATATTATAATTAACGTGTGGATGATAGAAATATTGACTTCGTCAAATTTTAATCCCTAGACTATAATAGCAAGACTTCAAAAATATTTATAAATAAAAAAGTTAAGGAGGTTCAAAAAAAACCCATTTGATTTATTAAATGAATAAATTTAATATATATATATATATATATATTTAATTCACTAATATTTATAAATAAAAATATAAATTATTCAAGAATAATAATAAAAAAGTTAAAGAACGTCCCAAATTAAAAAACATTTAATTTATACCAGATTGCTTAATGAATTATATTTAATTCTCTAATATTAATAAATAAAAAATATAAATTATTGATGAATAATATTTAAAAAAGTCAAAAAAGTTGTATGAAATTAAAAGAAACCATTTAATTTATATCAGATTGATTAAATTCAAAAATTATATATATATATATATATATATATATTTAAATCACTAATATTTATAAAGAAATAATAAATTACTCATGAAAAATATTGAAAAAGTCAAAAAAAAATCCCAAATTAAAAGAAACATGAATGTCTTTAAAAAAAAATATCTTATCAAATATTTTATTCCTAAAATATCCTTTATCTTAGCATTGTTGTAATAGTTACGGGTAGACCTAACCAAGTCTAACTTGCCTCCATGCTATCCTTCATCGTATCCGAAGACGTCCAACCAAGTCTATGTGTATCCTGCAAACCTGCACACTCACATATACATATTAGATCAACATGAAACGTTATCTTAATCATATTGACACACACATCAAAACTTATGATCCTCCCGATCATACTTGGCTCGATTGCCCCAACATCCTCCTCCTTTGTAGCGTCATTTGAGAAAAAGGAAGGAGAAGGCTCCCCATTAGTGTTGTCCCTTCCTAGAGCAGTCACTTGGGTGCCCCCCAAGATCCGTCCACTTCTTGGCTCTATCTAGTTGCAGTGTTCAACGGGGTTTTTCCCAGTTTGTCCCGGGAATGTGCCTTGTGTTCTGGAGGAAAAGGTGGCGATTTGGGCTACTTGACTATCAAACAACTTGAGATGTTTTTCATTATTGTCCACTCTAGCGGTAAGTTGTTTGATATCATTTCTCATTTCATTTTGAGTTACCAAGATCTCTAAAAGTTGCTATGTTCTTAAGAGTTGGTTGTTCAACTTGGGCCTACAAAACTGGCCTTGCTCTTGGTTGTTGCGATAGGAGAAGTTTGGATGAGCCCTCCACCCAGAATTATAAGGGTTGAAGTATGGATTGTTTTGCCTCTGATTGTATGCACCAATTGTAGGGTTCTCCCGGCACCAAAAACAACAACGCAGCGGAAACAAGAACCCTCGAGCGATCCATGCGAAAGAAAACTCGTACGAAGTTCATCTATCTAATAGATTTATCTACTATTTATACCTTTGAAGCATGCCCTTCGTTTATCCCGCTTGTCCAAGATGCGTCGGATCTCTTGCACGTTCAAACGTCCGTGCCTCTATTCGTATCCACACGGACACGATCTCTCAACTTCGAGAAGAACTACCTTAGTTGTGCTAGCAACTTGAGGTAGTTTACAAGACCACCAAGAACCTTAGAATAAGGTTTCGGCCAAGAGGGAGGAGAGGAAGAAGAGAGGAAGGGAAGATGAAAAGCACACACCTATTCAAAATGACAAGCCTCTCTTTTATATTCATCCTATGAATATGAAGAGTCTTTTGTCTCTTTGACTTCCCTTCATTAAAATCAATAAAGAGCACATCTTTTAATGTGACTCTTCATCTTCTCTTCATTTAATGAAGAGAGACTTTTCTCTTTCCTCATGCAATTCCGACCGGGCCTTTCGGGGTTTCGACTAGGTCTCCCGACCAAGTCTCCCGAGTGCCGAGCTCCCGACCCAGTCTGCCGAGCTCCGACCCAGTCTGCCGAGCTCCCAGCCCAGTATGTCGAATGCCGACCCAGTCTGCCGAGCTCCCAGCCCAGTCTGCCGAGTGCCGACTCAGTCTGCCGAGTGTCGAGCTCCCGACCCGCGCTCCCGAGTTCCCAACTCGAGCTCCCAAACTAACCTCCCGAGTTCCCAACTCGGGCTCAGATTTTTCGAGTTCCCAACTCGGGCTCAGGCCTTCCGAGTTCCCAACTCGGGTTCAGGCCTCTCGAGTTCCCAACTTGGGCTCAGATCTGCCTATCAGATTTCCAGAAGCATCATGTCCTTAGTGTGTGACCCAATAGGTTCTCGTGACGTTGGCAATACGCCTAAACACTTTAGACACATAAGCAATGAGCGGCATATAGCAATGCATCATTGCTACCCAAGTAACAAGAAAAGTCGAGACCCGACTAAATCTCCGTGACTATGATAGTGTATGACCTTGTCCCTCTATCCTTGATATCTAGATTGACCAATGAGGCATAGACCGTGTCATCCTCAATTAATCTGGTGTTTCTTGATCCTCGAGTAGACTCACTCAAACAAATGAGCTCAATATCTCATATTGACTCATTTGAGCATGACCATGCATTTCAGTAGTCCTACTCGATCAAGGGGCCCACAGATATCCCTCCCGTCATATGGGAGGGATAGATCTCATCTACATTACTCACATCCCTCCGCATAATTCATTACATACCCAGTGATCGCCTTTATAGTCCACCCTGTTACGGTGACGTTTAACGATACCAAAATATATAACTCCTTATGTAGGGAACCGTAGTGACTCCAAGTCTAAAGACTATTCATACCAATAGTCACATGAGAATGTTTATGACACTCATATGACAATCTATGAAACTTTTTCATGGCGGGTCATTCAGTACACATTCTCCAATGTATACCCATGTGTCAACTTGATATCACATATCCATGACTTGTGAGCTCAAGTCATCAGTTGATCTACATGCTAGTCTTCATGTATTAATATTGTCCTTGAATATTAATACTTGACTAGGAATGATTTAGAGTAGTATTTTCTACATCATCTCACTATCGATTCAACCAATCGATATAATGTAGATAAGAACCTACTACCCAAGGACATTATTATACTTAGTTATTTGGCACCAATACAAAGTAAGTATAATAACCAGACATGCCTTTATTTATGATAGAATATGATACAAATTGTCCCTAGTCAATCATCACATAATTGGCTCTAGGGCTCCTACTAACAATCTCCCGCTAGCACTAGTGTCAATCACTATAGTATCTAATACCCAGTGACCTGGTATGACCATCATGCTTCTTTTGTGCCAAAGCCTTGGTCAAAGGATCTGCGATGTTAGAATCAGTGTGTACTTTGCATATCCTTACATCTCCTCTATCGATGATCTCTCGAATGAGATGGAAGCGCCGTAGTATGTGTTTGGTCCGCTGATGAGAACGAGGTTCCTTAGCCTGCGCAATAGCCCATTGTTGTCACAATAGAGGCCTATCGGGTCTGCTATGCTAGGAACTGTTAGACCGTCTTGCCGTACGCTAGAAGGGGGGTGAATAGCGTTTCGCCGAATTCTTGTTCCTACACGGTTAGTTTGCACAGCGGAAATAATAGTAAAACAATAATAAAAACACTAACCAATGCTAACACGACGATTTTAGTTGGTATCCACCCCGGTCGGGTGACTAATCCAACAATCCGTCGGTGGATCAAACCCCGGATAACCTCCGGCTAGAACTCGTCGCTCCTTGTGGGTAGAGAAACCTCGCCACAACACCAAGGACACTTCCTGAGTATACAAGACTACTAACTTGCCCTATCCAAGCAAGTTTCGTCAAGAAACTCAGCCACCACGAAGTCCTCTTTAAATAGGACTCGGGGCTGATTTCTCGCTACCAGTCGACTGCCCCCAGGGCAGTCGACTGGTGCAAGCCAAATTCGATCATTGCACCCCAACGTTCGAATTCTCAGCCAGCTCACCAGCCACCTACCAGTCGACTGCTCCTAGGGCAGTCTACTGGTCCAGGCCTGAGACCATTCTGTGAGTTTCAACAGTCGACTGCCACAATGACAGTCGACTGCCCTACTCACACAGCTAGGGTTTCCCTTCCCGAGTACACTTCTCTCAGCACTCGTACCCTCACGACTCGACTGACTCCTCCTCCGCAGCCTCGACTGTTGCCTTCGCGCCCTCTTCATCTTCGGCTCCCGTCCCTCAGATGCACGCAAGCCTCCAGCTTGCCTCCATGCCATCTTTCACGCATGCCTCGAAGTCCGCGCCCATCAGCTCATCGTCCCTGCTCACCAAGGTCCCTCGGATGCGCACGCAAGCCTCCAGCTTGCCTCCATGCCATCCTTCACCGTACCGAGGCCGTCCAGTCAAGTCTATATGTGTAACCTGTACAACCTGCACACTCAACATACACATATAAGAACACAAGGGAAAAGCTAACTTAAACCCTTTGCCCAAACATCAAAACCTATGGTCACTCCAGACCATCTTAGGGCCGATTTCTCCAACAATCTCCCCCTTTTTGATGTTTGGCAATCCGTTTAAGTTAGGGAAATAAGATAGTAGTCAATAGCAAAAACCATGCTAAACAAATGCATATGCAATGCAAAAATGGATCCTATCCTAAGGCATCCCACACCTAACCCTCCAAGTTAGGACTTTTCACACACCTAACTTCCCAAGTTAGGAATTTCCCCCAAAACAGGCTTTTTAAAGCTTTTCCCAAGCTCCCCCTGCACTGGACTTACAAAGACTTTTTAAGAACCTTTCCAAGGTTCCCCTTACGCCAAGAATGGAGCAACCATACTCCCCCTTAAACTCAGCTCCCCCTAAACCTAGGATTTCATGCAAAGGTAAGTTTGGTTTCCCAACTTAAACCCAAACTTCTCTTCCCCTTTGTCATACATCAAAAAGACCCCAATAATTACCCAATTATTGGTTCTTTTAATCCCTAATGATCCTAAACATATTGTACTAACCCCCCATACACTTGTTTTACACCATTTGGACACCAAACAAGAGCTGAACCCTCAATCTAGCCTTGACCAGTCGACTGCCCTGATACTCTGAAAGTCTGAAATTTCAGCTTTTCTGACGAAATTCAGAAATGCACCAAAAATTTCACAAATCTCCAAAAATTCTCAAATTTTGTGGAGAGGTTTGTGGTACTCATACCTACTTGGGAAAAATACATTTCAAAATGTATCTATCACCATTCCCAAGTTTAACACAAAACCCAAAACTAGCTAAAAACTTCAATCAAACCTTGATCTAAAGTCCTAGTTCTGGCTTCCTCTTGATGTTACTGCCAATACCAACCCACAATGCGTCCCTAGCATTGATTTATATGGAAATTACACACCAAAAACTAATTTTCATGCAATATGACCCCAATGTCATATTTCCATGCATGAAACTCAAAAACACCGTGCCTAAACCCAAGAATTGAGACTCAAGTCCGTCTCCAATTCTTTTAGCACACTCTATGGTCCATCTAGACCTCTAGGAGCACCCCCCTCCCAAGGTCCATTCACCATATATCCCAAAGGCTTCTAGAGCTCTCCCTTGAGCTCTTAGCCCTAGCCACCTCCCTAGGTGACTCAACAAATACTAAACCACACCGGTGAACCTCCGGTGACTCTTGGCCTACAAACTCAACCCTCTTAACCTTGGACCCCTTGTCCTTAGTTAAGACCTTTTCCTTTCCTTTTGATGGCATTCCCTTGCCATTCTTGAACTCCCCCTTCTTACCATAATCATATGCTACCCTAGCATATCTCTTTTCCTTGGCATGGGAGACCCTAGATCGGTATCCTAGACCCGATCTATCATTGTTGGGTTTTAGACCACCTAACACCATATCCAAACTCTTATATCCAATAGTGAATCTCTCTAGGGTTTTCTCTAACCTCTCAAGCTTTTCCCTTAAAGCTTAATTTTCCCTTTTTAGGTTCCTAAACCTAGAATCCACATGCCCATTTTAGACATTCCTAGACCTACCCTCCTTTCTAGGCACATTCCTCCCCTTCTTGGGATTAGTGTCATGGTCCTTAGGTCTAAAGGTCTTTGATTGTTCATGATGTATGACCTTCCTAGGGTTTTGATCTACCTTGTTAACCCTATTCCTATCATGATACTTGAAACCAAAATTATGCACCATTAAGTAATTTTCATTTATCCTAGCATGCATGGATGAGCAATTTTCACTAGTTTTAGCATGCATAAAAGAACTTGAATTTGAATTGCATTTAGATTTAAGATTAGGGATTACCTCCCTTACCCTTGTAGTCCCTCCATGATATGGGCTTCTTTTCTTCTTTCTTTCCTCTTTCTCCCATCTTATCAAGTGCTCCATTTTCTTGAAGTCTTTACTCCTTGGGCACTTAGTGTGGTAGTGCCCTAGCTCTCCACATGTGAAGCATCGAATCTTCTTTCTTTTTGCTTAGGCTTCACCAGTCCTATACTTTATGTTAGAATTAAAGGAATTTGAATGAGTATAGATTTTATCCCCTTTTTACCTT
>JAGFNQ010005118.1:167183-246703 GCA_024364735.1 Boesenbergia rotunda
TTTATAGGTATGCATGAGTCCATCCATGTCAGTCTTTCTCCTAAAGACCCACTTACACCCAATGGTTAATTCCCTCAGGTGGATCAACCAAAGTCCATACTTGGTTAGTGTACATGGATTCCATTTCGGACCTCATGGCTTCAAGCCATTTCTCAGAATCTGGGGTCATCACAGCTTCTTGATAGGATGTAGGTTCATTCAACTCAATGAGCGTCACATCATCATGGTCAGACAAGAGAAAAGAGTATCTCTCAGGCTGACGACGTATCCTATCAGATCTGCGAGGAGGTTGGTCTACTTGAACAGCTTGTTGTTCCACAACTTCTTGTGCAACAACCTCATGATCCACAACAACTTGTGGTGCCTGTTCAATGTCCATTAAGGCCTCAGTGCTATCTGTATCTTGAACTTCTTCAAGATGGATTTTACTCCCACTAATTCTTCTAGAAATAAACTCCTTTTCTAGAAAAACGTCATTTCTAGCGACAAACACTTTGCCTAGTGTGGGATTGTAAAAGTAATATCCCTTTGTTTCCTTGGGATATCCTACAAAATAGCACTTATCAGATTTGGGTCCTAGTTTATCTGAGACTTGACGTCGAACGTAAGCCTCACAACCCCAAATGCTCATAAAAGACATCATGAGACTCTTCCCAGTCCATATCGTATATGGTGTCTTTATGACAGCCTTTAATGGAGCTTAGTTAAGTGTGAAAAGAGCTGTCTCTAGAGCGAATCCCCAGAAGGAAGTAGGAAGATCTGTCTGACTCATCATCGATCGTACCATATCTAATAGAGTATGATTTCTCCACTCGGACACACCATTCCACTGTGGTGTTCCAGGTGGAGTGAGTTGGGATATAATCCCACACTCTGCTAGATGGTCATGAAATTCTTGGCTAAGGTATTCACCACCTCGATCTGATCGAAGCATCTTAATACGTTTGCCAAGTTGGTTTTGTACTTCACTTTTGAATTCTTTGAACTTTTCAAAGGATTCTGACTTGTGTTTCATAAGATACACATAGCCATATCTACTGATATCATCAGTGAAAGTGATGAAGTACTGATAGCCTCCTCTAGCTGCGACATTGAAAGGGTCACATACATCAGTATGTATGAGTCCTAACAACTCTGTCGCTCTTTCACCATGTGCACTAAATGGAGTCTTGGTCATCTTGCCTAAAAGACAAGATTCACATGTCTCATATAATTCAAAATCAAATGAGTCCAGTAATCCATCCTTATGGAGCTGGGATATGCGACTCTCATTTATATGTCCTAAGCGACAATGCCAGAGATATGTTTGGTTCAAATCATTTGGTTTGAACTGTTTGATATTAATGTTATAGATTGGGCTCTCTAGATCTAGAAGATAGAGTCCATTCTGCAATGGCACATTACAATAGAACATGTCATTTAGCATTATAGAACAACATTTGTCCTTTATGATAAATGAAAAGTCTTTCTTGTCCAAACAAGATACTGAAATAATGTTCTTAGTTAATGCAGGTACATAAAAACACTCTTCATGTTCTAAGATAAGCCCAGTGGGCAAAGACAAGAAATATGTTCCTACAGCAATAGCAACAACTCTTGCTCCGTTGCCTACTCGTAGGTCCACTTCGCCCTTTGTCAATGATCTAGCTCTTTGAAGGCCCTGCACATTAGTACAAATGTGAGAAGCACATCCGGTATCTAATACCCAAGAAGAAGAGATAGATAGATTGACTTCTATAACAAAAATACCTGAGGCAGAAGTCTCACTTCTTTTCTTCTTTGCTTCCTCCAGGTAGAGTTTACAATTCCTCTTCCAATGTCCGGTCTCACCACAATGGAAGCAGGTCCCTTCCTTAGGCACTTTGCCTTTGGCCTTGGATGTAGTAGAGTTGGCCTTGCGCTTGGCTTGGGTCTTACCCTTGCCTTTAGGCTTCCATTTACCTTTGCCCTTGTTAACCATCAGCACATTACTGGTCTTGGCTTTCTTGAGATTGGGCTCAGCAGTTCTCAACATGCTGAGCATCTCAGGCAAAGGTTTATCAATTTCATTCATGTTGTAGTTCATGACAAATTGATTATACCCCTCCGGCAACGATTACAGGATAAGGTCGGTTGCCAACTCTTGGCCCAGTGGGAATCCTAGTCTTTCAAGGTTCTCCACATACCCAATCATCTTGAGTACGTGAGTTCCTCCAAGAGTTCCCTCTTGCATCTTGCATGCAAATAGGGCTTTGGACACCTCAAACCGCTCGTGCCTAGCTTGCCCTTGATATAGTTGTTTCAGATGCTCAACCATATCATGTGCATTCATGTTCTCATGTTGCTTCTGAAGCTCAAAGTTCATGGTGGCAAGCATAAGGCATGATACATCAAGTGCATCATCCTGATGCTTCTTGTAAGCATCTTTTTCAGCACGGGTGGCGGTAGCGACAAGTGCTTCTGGAAGGGGTTACTCTTGGACGTACATTTTTCTTTCTTGTTTGAGGACTATCCTCAAGTTTCTGCACCAGTCCAGGAAATTAGCTCCGTTGAGCTTGTCCTTCTCAAGGACAGATCGCAGAGAGAGAGTATTTGACGTATTAGATGACATAGTGATCTACAACAATACAACATGCAGAGATAAGTATCATATCTAGATCATTTAATTAGGCCTTTAATTAAATGATACTCTCACTAAATCGTAGAGCTTTTGTAGGGGCTAGTCATGGATGTAGGCAAACTCAATTTGCTCACACTACTAGCTCCAAATCAAATAGCGACTACATTTATGTGGGACAAGATCCAAATTATACTTCATCTTAAGTTAGCTTTGGCTAATCGCCCAAGACTCGGTACAATTAGGTAGGTAACATTTTACCAATTACATCGTATGCAACTCTTGAAAAAGGGTTAAGATTCACATTACACATCATCTTGAGTTAGCTTTGGCTAATCACCCAAGACTTAGTATAATTTTCCTCTTACCCAATTTTCCCAACTTTTGGGATATGCCTATAAGTTTCTCAATCTAATTGAGGTGACTTAGTTTAGTCTCACCCAAAGTTTGATAGCGGGACATCACAATTGTCCTCTCGCACTCTACCAAGATAAAATGCGTTGCTTTGCTTTGGCAAACCCAACAACAAATGATCGAGGTAGTTTATGAGTACCAAACTTTGGTAGGCATATTGAGTTGACTTAATTAAGATAAACATTAAAGCATGCATCACATACACACACATAGCATACATCTGTGACATGGTTATGGCCCGTATGCTACGATCTTCTCAAGCCAATGAGAGGATCGATGGTCAACCTAGGGATAATATCTTCTCCAAGAGCATCCTCCGGTCATCATGTGTGGTTGGCATCCTCCTTGTAACTTCATTTTTCAATGGATACTCCATTCCTCTTTTGTACATTACAATATAGGAAAACTCGAGTTACATTCGAGTCTAAATCTAATTTTACAATTAGGAAGAATAGATACAAGGCACGACACATAGGCCGTATTATGAATTACAACATGCACACACACACATACATCCAATCACATTGGGGTTAAGGCCATAACCATTCACCATGTCATCATTTATACACAATAGATCTAGGACATTGATTTTATTATTAGTGCAAAACTAAAATTTGTCGCTTGAGCAGAAACTCACGCCCCGATACAAAATTCATTTTGTTAGTTTCCCGAGTGTGTCGCTGCCCCAGATTCATCAACATGAATCCAAGACCCATATAGCTACGGTATGATCACTCGGACTCCCCCTTCCCGAGACGATCTCAGGGCTCCTTTCCCGGGATGACCCGAGCGTCAGTCCTCCCGAGTGGTGCTCGGGAGCCTTCGGCTCGGTATACCTCAGAGGCCTATATTCCCGAGTGGGAGGTCAGGAGCCCGACTTCTATATCATAGAGTCATATGCAACTCATAATAAATCCTGTCCTACTTCTATATCACATATAAAAGTATAAAACTTTGTACGATCTTTCGCAAGTGGCTCTGATATCACTGTTGGGTTCTCTTGGCACCAAAAACAAAAACGCAGCGAAAACAAGAACCCTCAAGCGATCCATGCGAAAGAAAACTCGTACGAAGTTCATCTATCTAATAGATTTATCTACTGTTTATACCTTTGAAGCGTGCCCTTCGTTTATCCCGCTTGTCCAAGATGCGCTGGATCTCTTGCACGTTCAAACGTCTGTGCCTCTATTCGTATCCACACGGACATGATCTCTCAACTTCAGGAAGAACTACCTTAGTTGTGCTAGCAACTTGAGGTAGTTCACAAGAACACCAAGAACCTTACAATAAGGTTTCGGCCAAGAGGGAGGAGAGGAAGAAGAGAGGAAGGGAAGATGAAAAGCACACACCTATTCAAAATGACAAGCCTCTTTTTTATATTCATCCCATGAATATGAAGAGTCTTTTGTCTCATTGACTTCCCTTCATTAAAACCAATAAAGAGCACATCTTTTAATGTGACTCTTCATCTTCTCTTCATCTAATGAAGAGAGACTTTTCTCTTTCCCCATGCAATTCCGACCGGGCCTTTAGGGGTTCCGACTAGGTCTCCCGACCAAGTCTCCCGAGTGCCAAGCTCCCGACCCAGTCTGCCGAGCTCCGACCCAATCTGCCGAGTGTCGACCCAGTCTGCCGAGCTCCGACCCAGTCTGCCGAGCTCCCAGCCCAGTATGCCGAATGCCAACTCAGTCTGCCGACCTCCCAGCCCAGTCTGCTGAGTGCTGAGCTCCCGACCCGCGCTCCCGAGTTCCCAACTCGAGCTCCCGAACTGACCTCCCGAGTTTCCAACTCGGGCTCAGATTTTCCGAGTTCCCAACTCGGGCTCAGGCTTCCCGAGTTCCCAACTCGGGCTCAGGCCTTCCGAGTTCCTAACTCGGGCTCAGGCCTCTCGAGTTCCCAACTCGGGCTCAGATCTGTCTATCAGATTTCCCGAAGCATCGTGTCCTTAGTGTGTGACCCAATAGGTTCTCGTGACGTTGGCAATACGCCTAAACACTTTAGACACATAAGCAATGAGCGGCATCTAGCAATGCATCATTGCTACCCAAGTAACAAGAAAAGTCGAGATCCGACTAAACCTCCGTGACTATGATAGTGTATGGCCTTGTCCCTCTATCATTGATATCTAGATTGACCAATGAGGCATAGACCATGTCATCCTCAATCAATCTAGTGTTTCTTGATCCCCGAGTAGACTCACTCAAACAAATGAGCTCAATATCTCATATTGGCTCATTTGAGCATGACCATACGTTTCAGTAGTCCTACTCGATCAAGGGGCCCACAGATATCACTCCCGTCATATGGGAGGGATAGATCCTATCTACATCACTCACATCCCTCCGCATGATTCATTACATACCCAGTGATCGCCTTTATAGTCCACCCTGTTACGGGTGACGTTTAACGATACCAAAGTACATAACTCCTTATGTAGGGAACCGTAGTGACTTCAGGTCTAAGGACTATTCATACCAATAGTCACATGAGAAAGTTTATGACACTCATATGACAATCTATGAAACTTTCTCATGGCGGATCATTCAGTACACATTCTCCAATGTATACTCATGTGTCAACTTGATATCACATATCCATGACTTGTGAGCTCAAGTCATCAGTTGATCTACATGCTAGTCTTCATGTATTAATATTGTCCTTGAATATTAATACTTGACTAGGAATGGTTTAGAGTAGTGTTCTCTACATCATCTCACTATCGATTCAACCAATCGATATAATGTAGATAAGAACCTACTACCCAAGGACATTATTATACTTAGTTATTTGGCACCAATACAAAGTAAGTATAATAACCAGACATGCCTTTATTTATGATAGAATATGATACAAATTGTCCCTAGTCAATCATCACATAATTGGCTGAGGGAGATCCCTGCCGTGTGCAGTGTAAGGTGAGTCCTAAACATTTCTCAGTTTCTATGTGGTAATGAAATAGTTTGAGAATTTGAGAATAGGAATTCGATACGGGTTATGTGCTGTAGTATCAGAGTTTAAATGGCAGGGCTTTGATTTATGCATTTCTATAATCTGAGTTATGTTGATCCGACCCTTTGTTATGGCCATTTGATACTAGGTTGTGAGGTGGATTGGTGGTTGCAACCTAATGGGCAGATCTGTTGTGGGATTATGTGTGGGGAATTGTATTTGTATGGTTAACTTTGTTTGGAAGGGGTTCTGCTCGAGCATTTAGGTCTTGGAGCGGGGCTGTCAGATGTTGTAGGTGGTTCCAATACAAATTGAAATGTGAAAGGTAAGCTCGATTCGATTGTGGTTATTGAGATTAGGATTTTCTTGGATATGTAAATTGGATTCTAGGTCAAGTGGTGGATGAATTAGTGTGATCCTTAATCCATTGTGGAATTGAGATGGGTTCTCTCTTACGAAATGATACATTGAATTTTAGATTTAATCCCTTATGTTGTCCATTCGCAGATTATATATCTTAGCGTTTGTATTTGGGGTTAACCGAAACCTAAATCTTAATTACGTGGGCTGATTAAGAATCGACCAGTTAAGTTGATAAGATTAACTGAAAAAGGAAATGATTTGGTTAACCTTGGTTTGACTTGGGGATTTATTAGCTAGCTATCGTTTGTATAAAAGCTAATTAAATACATCCTTGATACAGGAGCTTGATTGGATTATTGGCGGGTGGTTCTTTCTGCTTGATACAAACTTCACCTATTTGGAAGCGGGTACCTTTTGACTTATCTTTACTGATATTGTCATGTTGTTATGCATAGACTGTTATAGATAGTAGTAAGATTATACGCTATCCTTGGTTATTATACTGGTTCTGGATACTTGTTGTTTATCCCTGAGTTATTATGCTATTAGTTCCATACAGTCTCAGGTATTGTCATATCTATATGTATGCGTAGATATCGTGATGTATCTCTTGCATTTGACATTGAGGGATCAGTAGTTCCCGGCCAGTATACCTTGTAGGTTACCTATATTTCCTGTTATAGGATTCAGACTGAGACTTAGTATACTGAGGACTTGGTGAGGGAGGTATGTGTATCGATCATACGCCATCATGCATTATTGCATGCCGGCGATCAGCGACTCCCTTGTGGTTGAGCCTATCGTCTTCCGGTACACGATATGCGCACACGGCCACTCATGGGTTAGTGGATACCGTAAGGTGTGTGCATTTGCCCTGTATTGCTCCGTTCGACCACTATTTGGAGGGTGGGTCCGGGCGTGGTAGCAGCCAGGGATCCCTTCTCGTACTGAGCCACGAGGAAATGAGAGCTAGACTCCCCCATTGCTTGGGGTAGGAGCGTAGTCTCCGCCAGCATCTTGTCCATCCGGTCACTCAGGAGCAGTGATAGCAGGGTGCGTACAGTTGTCATAGCCCTACCCTCTCAGACGTCGCCTATGACAGGTGTACGATGATCTGACTGGTGTCAGGGATGACACATGTCATTACACCATGTGCATATTTTGCATTGTGCATTGTTTGCTGCACTTGATTTCTGCACTTGTTGGACATGCATATACTGGAGACTTGTTATCTGAGATTATGTCTATTGGTGTTCCAGAGGTGATTATTACCCTCTTTTCAGGCTAGATGGATTCTGGTATGTAGCTTGATTCAGTATCTTCAGTATACCCTTTCCTATTATTCATATGAGACGGTATCAGCGTAGACTCCTATTGTTATTATAACATACTATGCATATCTGCTGGGTATTCGCTGAGTTATGGACTCACACCGTTGCCATATGTGTTTTTATTTCAGGTTGAGATACTTGGAGTCGCCAGAAGAGCCCAGCAGCCAGTTCCTACCCATCACGACGATAGGGTTTTGTTTTTGTACTTTGTAGTGCATTGTTATATATTCCTTTTAGCGATTTGTATATGTCATATGTGTCGTGTGCCCTAAGGGGTTTTTGTGTATTGGTTATTTCGTCGTAAGTCGGACCGGTCCGCAGTCAGGTATGATGTACTTTGTGTTATGGTTATATTATGTCTAGATTTTGAGGCCTGAGGCCAAATATATATACTGTGTGTGGTTTGGATATTATATGTATGTGTAAATTGTCCGCCGGATAAGGGACGTGCTGTCCGATTTTCTATTAGATCAGCGGCTCCTGGGTCTCGGGGCGTGACAATTTATTTTGGTATCTGAGCTCAGGTTGTCGGATACCTTGAGGACTTGTGGATTTCCGGTTTCTATCCGATACCAATTTATTTTGGTATAAGAGCGTAGGTTTGTGATGCCTACTTGTTTTACGAGTCTTGTCGGATTTATTCGGAGTATTTTTCTCGATGTGGTTGTTTGGGACTTGGTGCGATGGGACTTCTTCAGGCGACAGGTATTTCTTCTCATCTCTTGTATCCCTTATCCTGGTTAGGTAGGATTAGGAATTCTCTCATGTTATTGGATCAGGTTACTATTCCTATTCCTGTATTTAGGTATTGGTAGAAATTATTTCACGTTATTGGATCATGTTACCATTCCTGCATATTGAGGTATGGTTAGGAATTCTCCCATGTCATTGGATCATGTTACTATTCCTATATATGTAGGTACGGTTAGTAATTCTCTCATGTTACTGGATCATGTTAGCATTCCTATATATTTAGGTATGATTTCGAAATTTCTCTCATGTGATTGGATCATGTTATTATTCTTGTACCCGTCTGGTAACTTGGTTAGATCTGATGACTTAAAGAATCAGTTTATAGCAATCATGGTCAGGATCAACTATGAAGGAGATTTGTTGGCTTGTTGCGGACTTGTCTATGTGGAAAATATTGATTCTTGTGTGATACCGACATATGGGTTGGAAGACGTGGGTCAAACCTGTCAACAAGATATTGGAGGTTGAGGGTTTTGATTTTACCTTGACCTTATTATTCATAGTATTTGTACTAGCTACTATCAGCTAAGTGAGAACTAGGGATGTCTACTGTAATTGGCTTGATCATTATTGGAATAATTCACTTTAGCTCATGGAGCTACAAGTTTTTCTTATGTTGCGTATATCTGGACAGATAAGCTAGATGTCATGTTTTGAGTACATGATTTGCATTGATGCAATAGGGTAGCAGTAGCTACATATTATTATGGTTAGTAGAGGATTGATACAATCTGTTCCTTGGGGATTTTGACCATGGATCACTTGTACTTGGTAGTTGACCTAGAAGGTACATGTTGATGGGTGATTTGGGCTAATATAGAAAAGTGTGAAGCTAGTTGCTGGACACTTACGGGTTACCGCTTGTACTTGGTTGAATAACTAAAAAGGTACCTACGGACTTATGATTTGCGTGGAGGCAAATCACTTATAAAACTAGACCACCTTTGGTTAGATGATATCGAGGACGACCCATTGGGAAATAAAGGAATTGCTTCATGAAAATATTGAGATACTCCTGAGAGATTGCACGTCTCTATCTCCTTGTTATGGAGTAGGACCTTAGAAGGTTTTGATCATGGAGTGGAGGAATTGGACTGTATTGGATAACGAGGCGATAGTCGGTATGACTCGCTAGTTGCTACGCTATTCTATAAGGAATTTTGACTCATAGATTGGGTATATATGGTTGGATAATCTCGATGGTGCATCGGGATGTACGATCCGTTAGGGTGCGGAGAATGTGGAGTTAGCTATATCCTTACCTTCCGTTGAGATATTGGACATTAATCAGGAGGTCCAAGATGTCCACTGGTTTTCCGTTATTATACCCCCATTGTGGATCTATTAGTTCACGGAATGATAAGGTTGATATCACCATGGACTTTCTCGTTGGTGTTGAGAGATAGATTAAGATTGATGAATTGCTATGTTATGTGGTATTTTGAGGATTCTAGTAGTGGACATGGACCTACCGGATTTGTAGCTTTTTGATGGATCATTAAGTGGATAAATGATCTTTTGGTGGTTGATTATTTAGGAAGTTGGTTATTCATGGTGGCACATGGTACGACATGTTGGCACAATTTTTAAATTATATGTTATCTTCTGACGGGTTATTGAAGGATATATATAAATATATATGACCTGTAATGTTTTGGAGGATGTGATTGACTTGGAGATACTTGGTGATACTCGTGGGATTTCACTGGCATCAGGGATGAGGGAATATCAGTTATTTTTGGCGCTTTAGGCACAGAGATTATTATCTCACGGTTGTCAGGGCTTCTTACGATCGCTTATTAGTACTGAGGACAGCAGTAGCCCTCAGCTCTCGGACGTTCCTGTGGTCCGAGAATATCAGGATATACTCCTAGAGGAGCTATCGGGTTTGCCTCCCAGAAGGCAAGTGGAATTCACTATTGAGCTGATACCGGGGACTTCGCCGGCATCGAAAGCTCCGTATCGTATGGCAGCGAGAGAGTTGGACGAGTTGAAGGTCCAGCTCCAGGAGTTATTGGACAGGAGATTCATCAGACCTAGCATCTCACCATGGGGTTCCCCAGTTCTCTTCGTGAAGAAGAAAGACGGTTCTTTGAGGTGGTGCATCGACTACAGACAGTTGAATGCAGTGACCATCAAGAATAAGTACCCCTTGCCACGGATTGAGGATTTGTTTGATCAGCTCAGGGGCACATCTGTGTATTCCAGGATTGATCTGCGATCCGGATATCATCAGTTGAGGGTCAGAGAGTCAGATGTCCAGAAGACAGCGTTCCGCACCAGATATGGACACTACGAGTTTATGGTAATGTCATTTGGGCTTATCAATGCTCCAGCGGTATTCATGGACTTGATGAACCGCGTGTTTCTGGAGTATCTGGATCAGTTCGTCATAGTATTCATTGATGACATCTTAGTCTACTCTCATTCCAAGGAGGAGCATGCACAGCACCTTCGCATCGTATTGGAAACTCTCAGACGAGAGTGTCTATATGCGAAGTTCAGCAAATGTGCCTTTTGGTTGTCATCAGTAGGTTTTTTGGGACACGTGGTATCTAGCCGAGGCATCTCAGTAGATCCCCAGAAGATCGAGGCTGTTACCAGCTGGGAGCAGCCGAAGTCAGTTACTGAGGTTCGCAGTTTCTTGGGTTCGGCCGGATATTACCGACGATTTGTAGAGGGATTTTCCACTATTGATATGTCACTGACACGGCTTACCAGGAAAGGCGTGAAGTTCATTTGGACAGAGGCTTGCGAGACCAGCTTCCAGGAGCTGAAGCAGCGATTGGTGACAGCACCCGTTCTTGTATTACCCTCGGGAGAGGACGGATTTGTGCTGTATACTGACGCACCACATCAGGGGTTAGGCGCAGTTCTGATGCAGCACGGATGGGTAGTATCTTACGCTTCTCGACAGTTGAAGGACCATGAGAAGAACTATCCGGTTCATGATTTGGAATTGGCCGCCATCATCTTTGCTTTGCGGATTTGGAGGCACCACCTGTACGGTGTTACCTTTGAGATTTTCACTGATCATAAGAGTCTCAAATACCTATCTACGCAGAAGGAACTCAATCTCCGACAGAGGAGATGGATGGAGCTCCTTAAGGATTATGATTGCACCATTAGTTACCATCCAGGGAAAGCTAATGTTGTGGCGGACGCATTGAGCAGGAAGTCCAGAGGGACTTTGGCCTGCCTCCGGGCATCAGTTACCGAGCTAGTTCAGGGTTTCTCAGAGTTGGGCTTAAAGGAGCAGAGACGGATTGAGCAGGGTATTCTTGTGACTATGGTGGCTCAGTTGTCGATCCGGATGAGGATTCGAGAGGCCCAGGCCACGGATTAGCACCTACAGTCCCTTGGCAGCCAGTTAGCTTCAGTTGTTAAATCCGACACTTTCGACTAGGTCCTGGTAATTTTCGAAGGATTATCGGGAAGGTTTCGAGGTTTCAGAGTCCTCGGAGACAAACTTAGGGACCGAAATGTAATTGAACAAACAATTATAAGGACTAACTTGTAATCAAGTTTGGACCCTAGGGGTGGTTTTGTGATTAGATGGAAATTGGTTGGACCAAAACGCAAAATGCCCATCACTTATATCCCTTGACCTAAACCTATTCGGCCCGACCACCTATGCGACCTCTCCGCCGCACACCTCACTGCCGATCGAAAACCCCAGCCACTCACCCCCTACTCCTCCGTTGGATTTCTTCGTCTCCAATCGTCTCGGGCGGCACCGGCGACGAGCTCTGCCACCCCCCATCTCCACGCAGTCCCAACTCGGGGATTGAGGGAGACGACCCCGGCCTTATCCCCGCTGCTACGGAGCTCATCTACCTTGGGCGAGTCCCGACGACAGTCGCCGACCCCACTCCGTGGTCACTGCTTCACTCTGCCCTCGCCGGATCTAGGGTGAACGGTTGAAGCTGGGAGAAGCTACCACAGGGTGGAGCAGCCGATTGAAGGACATTACTCTCCAATCGGGTGTTTTCCCTTATCAGAAACCAATTGTATCAAACATTGGTAGTCTGCTGTGCCAATTAGGAATCCAGAACTTGGCTGTGGGGAGGGAAAACTGGTTGCGCCAATTCTAGGTAAGGATAGCTTGTATGTGTTGGTTTGATTTGGATTTCCTGTAGGTTGGTTAGGTCTGTGACAATGCAATTTGTGGTTTGATTAGTTGTAGAATTCCTCACGTTTTGGGTGGCTGCTGAGTTGATGAACAGCAATTGGATCTGTGAGGTGGAGGATTCTTACCACCAGATCTGAGGTAAGGGCTTTGGGTGATTCCACTGTTAATGAGGATGATTTCTCTTTGAATCAAAGCTGTGTGATAAGTTTTAGGGTTGTGATCTTGGTTTTGAAAGTGAATCTGGCAGGGATTCTGGCTAGGATTTAATTAGAGGTTGCTCAGCTTATTATTGCAACATTCCAACTGTTTGAGATTTGTTTCCTAGCTGCGGTGTGTGAGGTAAGCTCAATTATGTTGTGGTTATTGGAATTAGGTGTTGGCTTCTTGAAAGGGGAAACTAGAGGTTAAATGTAGACTAAACCTAATCCTAAACGAATAAGGGTTTAATCATTTAATCAAGTTAATTAAATGAAATACGAGGATTAGGTTAACCCTAATATGAGTTAGGGACTTGTTAGCTAACTACTATTTTTGTAATAGCTAACTAAATGCATCCTTGATACAGGAGCTTGATTGATTTGATTATATTGGACGGGTGGTTCTTCCCTTTTGATACGGACTTCACTCTTGGAGGCGGGTACCCTTTGACTTATCTATCTTGATATTGTCAATTTGTTATGCATAGAATGTTATAGATAGCAGTAAGATTCTACGCTATCCCTGGTTATTATGTCTGTTCTGGATATTGTTGTTTATCCCTGTTTATTATGCCAGTTCTGGATACTTGTTGTTCATCCCTGAGTTATTCTGCTGTTAGTTCCATACAGTCTCAGGTATTGTCATATCCATTTGTATGCTAGAGATCGGGGTATTGTCTCCTGCATTTGACCTTGAGGGATTGGTAGTTTTCCAGTCAGTATACCTTGTAGGTTACCTGTATTTCCTGTTATAGGATTTCAGACTGAGACTTAGTATACTGAGGACTTGGGAGGGAGGTATGTGTATCTATCATACACCATCCTTGCACTGTTGCATGCCGGCGATCAGCGACTCCCTTGTGGTTGAGCCTAATCGTCTTCCGGTACATGACGGGCACACACGGCCACTCATGGGTTAGTGGATACCGTAGATGTGTGCATTTGCCCTGTATTGCTCCGTTCGGCCACTATTTGGAGGGCGAGCGCGGGCGTGGTAGCAAGCAGGGATCCCTTCTCGTACTGAGCCACGAGGAGATGAGAGCTTGACTCCTCCATTGCTTGGGGTCGGAGCGGAGTCTCCACCAGCATCCTGTCCACCCGGTCACTCAGGAGCAGTGATGGCAGAGTGTACAGTTGTCAGAGCCCTACCCGTTCAGACGTCCCTATGACAGGTGTACGTTGATCTGTCTGGTGTCAGGGGTGACACATGTCATTGCACCATGTGCATATTTTGCATCGTGCATTGTTTGCTGCACTTGATTCTTGCACTTGTTTGACATTGCATATTCTGGAGACTTGTTATCTGAGCTTATATGTCTATTGGTTTTCCTCTGGTATTTCTTACCCTCTATGCAGGTTAGATGGATTCAGGTATATATCTACTTCGGTATGTTCAGTACTAGTCTTTCCCTACTGTTGCTATGAGACTGTAGTAGCTGAACTCTTATTGTTGGTATAACCTTCTATGCATATCTGTTGGGTATTCGCTGAGCTATGGACTCACCCCGTTGCCATATATGTTTATTTCAGGTTGATGTCTGCGAGGAGATCCCTAGCCGCCAGTCCCCAGCTCCAGAGGAGCTCTGTTTAGTTTTACCTTACGTTGTTTCGGTTATGGACCCTGTAGTATTTACTATGCTTCCGCTATTTTGTTTTGAACATGTATGCACGTTTTATTTGATGATATTGTACTTTTGAGTCCTATGTTGGACTTCGTTTGATTTTGATTTTGTTCCTGCCCCCTGGCAGCTCAGGTGAGTTCGGATTTGGTTTTTCGATAGTTATAATCATATAACTGTTGTTTCTGCATATATCTGAGGCCTGAGGACCTTTAAACTGCGTGGTTGTGTTATATTATCTGTGTGTATGTGTAAATTGTCCGCCGGACAGGGGAGGTGCTGTCCGATTTTCTATTGGATCAGCGGCTCCTGGGTCTCGGGGCGTAACAATTTATTTTTGGTATCAGAGCGTAGGTTCCGATGCCTACGTGTTTTACGGGATTTACGGTGTTTATCTGGTACCAATTTATTTTTGGTATTTTTGGTATCAAGCCCAGGATGCGGGATATCATCGATTCGTGGATTTCTCGGAATTTAAATCTGACACTGTACTGGTAGGTGTCGGAGCTCGGGTTTGATGTTATTCATCCGAGTACATTACGGATTTTTAAAGCCGTGGTTGCGATGCGACGGCAAGTTGGGACTTGGCAGCGACAGGACTTCTCCAGGCAGCAAATAGATAATATAAGGTTAGCCTCTTGGTTTTGGTTTTAATACTTGTAAATAATTTAACAGGTATAATGCGAGATGCTCATATTCCTGCACCGAGACGTGGTCGGGGACGGCCATGTAAGAGGACTTTAGAGCCTCCGGCTGTAGAGCCATCTGAGAGAACCATCCTACCTTAGTACTCTGTATTAGATTTAGGATTGGTTAGACTATCCAGCTTAGTGGGATCTTATATTCATACGGGATAGATATATGTAGACTTGGTTTAGTTGGATTGACATGTTGTCAATCTATCTTATTCGTCATCGTTCATATGAGCGATTAGTGATATGTTGCGGATGAGACCTTGGAGCAGAGAATATTAATTCTCTAGTGACACCGATTGTTATGTCGGAAAGCTAATGTCGAATATGTCGACAACCTATCGGAGATTAAGGATTTTGGTTTTCAGGACCTTACTATTTATAGTATGTGTTCTAGCTATTATTAGCTGAGCGAGAACTAGGGATTTCCTACCGTAGTTGGCTCGATCAGCGTAGGATCGACTTATCCTAGTTCAAGAAGTTTCAGACTTTGGGTCGTTCGTGCCTAGTTAGGTGACCTGGAAGATACGTGAATAGTGCATCACCTATTTTAATGTAGAAGGGTAGCATGAGCTACACATTATCATCGTTAGTGGATTGATACATCCTATTCCATGAGGACTTTGACTATGGATCATCTGTACCTAGTTGATGATCTAAACGGTACAGTTTGATAGGTGACTTGAGCTGGTACAGGGAAGTGTGGAGCTATGTGCTGACACTTGTGGGTTACCACGTATACTTGGTTTAGATAACTAAGGAGGTACCTTGGTACTTATGATTTACGTTGGGGTGAATCACTTACGAGACTAGGCCACAATCGGGTGGAAGATACCGAGGATGACCTTTAGGGAACAAAGGACCGGAAGAAGACTACACCGACATCTTATTGTACCCGTTGCGGATCCCGAGAGCATGTTGTAGCAGACTGTCGCCTGGAGCAGGTCGTATGCTACAACTGCAGACTACCAGGACATTTGAGTAGGGACTGTGCCTTGAAGGCACAGCATGAGGGGACGGGAGCCACTAGCCAGACTGGACATTCAGGACAGTCAGGAGCTCAGAGAGGCGGACGGAGGACTCAGCCTTCATTCCGCCAGTCGTTTGCCGCCCCACCAGCACCTGCTTACGGTATGCTAGGATATGAGGCCAGTTACACCCCAGCCTTATCCCAGAGCTCAGCTGCAGGACCTCCACAGCAGACCTATCCAGTTTGTCAGTCTGTGATGCAGCAGCCTCAGTACCCGGTGGTAGGATCAGTTCAGCAGCCTCAGTACCCGATGGGAGGGTCAGTTCAGCAGCATCAGTCTCAGATGCAGTTCCCACCCCAGCAGTACCCAGCCGGCCCATCGCAGCAGTACCACCACCACCACCACCTGAGACTGGTCGGATATATGCTGTCACGCGAGAGGAGGCCCAGCGAGCCGACGGATCGGTATTCCGCGGTACTATTTCTCTTTATGCCTTTCCTGTGGAGCTATTAGTTGATACGGTAGTTCTTACTCCTTCATATCGCGGTTATTCATGAGTAGGATTGGTAGATTGGCTACCGCTAGATCACAGCAGTTATCTGTATCCTTACCCTCAGGAGAGATCTTGAGTATTACACAGGAGGTCAGAGCTTGCCCATTAGATTTCGGTAGTATTACCCTCATGGTTAATTTGTTAGTTCTGGAGATGGTGGACTTCGATATCATTCTTGGTATGGATGTTCTTACCGCTTATCATGCCACAGTCGATTGCCAGACGAGGGTGGTCACTTTTCGGCCTCTGGACCAACCCTCGTGGGATTTCACTGGCATCAGGGACGAGGGCTTATCGGTTATTTCTGCGCTTCAGGCACAGAGACTACTATCTCGCGGATGCCAGGGTTTCTTACTGTCATTTATTAGCACCGACGACAGCAGTAGCCCTCCGCTCTCGGACGTCCCAGTGGTCCGAGAATACCAGGACGTATTTCCAGAGGAGCTACCAGGTTTGCCTCCCAGGAGGCAAGTGGAGTTTACTATCGAGCTGATACCGGGGACTTCGCCGGCATCGAAAGCTCCGTACCGTATGGCACCGAGAGAGTTGGACGAGCTGAAGGTCCAACTCTAGGAGTTATTGGACAGGGGATTCATCAGACCTAGCGTCTCACCATGGGGTTCCCCAGTTCTCTTCGTGAAGAAGAAAGACGGTTCTTTGAGGTTGTGCATTGACTATCGACAGTTGAATGCAGTGACCATCAAGAACAAGTACCCCCTGCCACGGATTGAGGATTTGTTTGATCAGCTCAGGGGCACATCTGTGTATTCCAGGATTGATCTGCGATCCGGATATCATCAGCTGAGGGTCAGAGAGTCAGACGTCCAGAAGACAGGTTCCGCACCAGATATGGACACTATGAGTTTTTGGTAATGCCATTTGGGCTTACCAATGCTCCAGCGGTATTCATGGACTTGATGAACCGCGTATTTCTGCAGTATCTGGATCAGTTCGTCATAGTATTCATTGATGACATCTTAGTTTACTCACATTCTGAGGAGAGCATGCACAGCATCTTCGCATCGTATTGGAGACTCTCAGACGAGAGCGTCTATATGCGAAGTTCAGCAAGTGTGCCTTCTGGTTGTCATCAGTAGGTTTTCTGGGACACGTGGTATCTAGCAGAGGCATCTCAGTAGATCCCCAGAAAATCGAGGCTGTTACCAGCTGGGAGCAGCCGAAGTCAGTTACTGAGGTTCGTAGTTTCTTGGGTTTGGCCGGATATTACCGACGATTTGTAGAGGGATTTTCCACTATTGCTGTGCCACTGACACGCCTTACCAGGAAAGGCGTGAAGTTCACATGGACAGAGGCTTGTGAGACCACTTTCAGGAGCTGAAGCGGCGATTGGTGACGGCACCCGTCCTCGTTCTTCCATCAGGAGAGGACGGATTCGTGCTGTATACCGACGCATCTCATCAGGGGCTAGGCGCAGTTCTGATGCAGCACGGGCGGGTAGTG
The DNA here is from genome assembly GCA_024364735.1 of Boesenbergia rotunda. Lineage (NCBI taxonomy): Eukaryota > Viridiplantae > Streptophyta > Magnoliopsida > Zingiberales > Zingiberaceae > Boesenbergia > Boesenbergia rotunda. The sequence goes on from JAGFNQ010005118.1 coordinate 185,215, forward strand.
TCTTATGCTTCTCGACAGCTGAAGGAGCATGAGAAGAACTACCCAGTTCATGATTTAGAGTTTGCAGCTATTATCTTTGCGCTGAAGATCTGGAGGCACCACCTGTACGGTATTACCTTTGAGATCTTCACTGATCATAAGAGTCTCAAGTATCTGTTTACGCAGAAGGAGCTCAACCTCCGACAGAGGAGGTGGATGGAGTTCCTTAAGGATTATGATTGCACCATTAGCTACCATCCGGGGAAAGCTAATGTTGTGGCGGACGCATTGAGCAGGAAGTCCAGGGGGACTTTGGCCTGCCTCCTGGCATCAGTTACCGAGCTAGTTCAGGGTTTCTCAGAGTTGGGCTTAGAGGAGCAGGGACGGACTGAGCAGGGTATTCTTGTGACTATGGTTGCTCAGTCTTCCATCCGGACGAGGATTCGAGAGGCCCAGGCCACTGATCAGCACCTGCAGTCCCTTGGCAGCCAGATAGCTTCAGCACAGCAGTCTGAGTTCACCAGAGATGACGAGGGTACTCTCTACTTCCGAGGGAGACTTTGCGTACCCGAGTCACATCCGGTCCGAGAGGAGTTACTGCAGGAGGCTCATCGTTCCCGATTTGCTATCCACCCGGGCGGGACCCGTATGTACCGAGACCTGAGGCGTTCCTACTGGTGGAACGACATGAAGAAAGACATCGCGGATTTTGTAGCTAGATGTCTAGTTTGCCAGCAGGTTAAGGCTGAGCACCAGAGACCTGCTGGACTACTTCAGAGGATTCCCATTCCCGAGTGGAAGTGGGAACACATTACTATGGATTTCGTGGTGGGATTGCCTAGGACCAGACGAGGCCTTGACGCGATTTGGGTGATCGTTGACCGATTGACCAAATCCGCGCACTTCTTAGCTATTCGGAGGACCGACTCATTGGATAGATTAGCAGAGCTGTACTGCAGAGAGATCATTAGATTGCATGGCATACCGATGAGTATTATTTCAGACCGAGATCCGCGCTTCACATCACGTTTTTGGCAGAGTCTGCAGCGGGCTATGGGCACTGAGTTGCGGTTCAGTACCGCGTTTCATCCGCAGACCGACGGGCAGTCAGAGCGGACTATTCAGACGTTAGAGGACCTACTGCGAGCCTGTATTATGGATTTCGGAGGCAGCTGGGAGGATCATCTGCACCTTGTCGAGTTTGCCTACAACAACAGTTACCATGCGGCTATCCAGATGGCACCGTATGAGGCATTGTATGGTAGGCCTTGTCGGACACCCACCCTCTGGGAGGAGGTTGGGGAATCTCAGCTGTTAGGACCTCAGAGAGCTCAGCACGAGGCAGAGTTAGTCCGTACCATCAGACGCAGGATATCTGAGGCGCAGGATCGTCAGAAGAGTTATGCCGACCGGAGACGGAGACCTCTGGAGTTCTCCGTAGGTGATCATGTGTTTCTGCGAGTTTCACCCACGAAGGGGGTGAAACGATTCGGTCTTCGAAGGAAGCTTGCTCCGCGCTACATCGGTCCGTTCCAGATTCTGGAGAGGGTGGGAGCAGTTGCTTATCGTTTGGCTCTTCCACCATCTATTACCGGTGTACATGATGTATTTCACGTATCCATGCTGAGGAAATATATGCCAGACCCTTCACACGTGTTGCTGTCTCAGTTCCACTTCAGCCTGATGCGACTTACGAGGAGATTCCTGTACGGATTCTGGGTCACCGAGAGCTTCAGTTGCGGAACAAGACAATCCGGCTGGTTAAGGTCGGATGGCAGCATCACTCAGATGAGGAGGCTACCTGGGAGCTTGAGCATGTCATTCGAGCTCGCTACCCCCACCTGTTCACTTGAGGTATGCGTGATTAGTTACTGTCAGTATTTATATCAGCATACTTCTTTATAGTGTTTATTATAGTGAATAGCGAAATTTGGGGACCAAATTTTTATTAGTGGGGGAGGATGTTAAATCCGACACTTTCGACTAGGTCCTGGTAATTTTCGAAGGATTATCGGGAAGGTTTCGAGGTTTCAGAGTCCTCGGAGACAAACTTAGGGACCGAAATGTAATTGAACAAACAATTATAAGGACTAACTTGTAATCAAGTTTGGACCCTAGGGGTGGTTTTGTGATTAGATGGAAATTGGTTGGACCAAAACGCAAAATGCCCATCACTTATATCCCTTGACCTAAACCTATTCGGCCCGACCACCTATGCGACCTCTCCGCCGCACACCTCACTGCCGATCGAAAACCGCAGCCACTCACCCCCTACTCCTCCGTTGGATTTCTTCGTCTCCAATCGTCTCGGGCGGCACCGGCGACGAGCTCTGCCACCCCCCATCTCCACGCAGTCCCAACTCGGGGATTGAGGGAGACGACCCCGGCCTTATCCCCGCTGCTACGGAGCTCATCTACCTTGGGCAAGTCCCGACGACAGTCGCCGACCCCACTCCGTGGTCACTGCTTCACTCTGCCCTCGCCGGATCTAGGGTGAACGGTTGAAGCTGGGAGAAGCTACCACAGGGTGGAGCAGCCGATTGAAGGACATTACTCTCCAATCGGGTGTTTTCCCTTATCAGAAACCAATTGTATCAAACATTGGTAGTCTACTGTGCCAATTAGGAATCCAAAACTTGGCTGTGGGGAGGGAAAACTGGTTGCGCCAATTCTAGGTAAGGATAGCTTGTATGTGTTGGTTTGATTTGGATTTCCTGTAGGTTGGTTAGGTCTGTGACAATGCAATTTGTGGTTTGATTAGTTGTAGAATTCCTCACGTTTTGGGTGGCTGCTGAGTTGATGAACAGCAATTGGAGCTGTGAGGTGGAGGATTCTTACCACCAGATCTGAGGTAAGGGCTTGGGGTGATTCCACTGTTAATGAGGATGATTTCTCTTTGAATCAAAGCTGTGTGATAAGTTTTAGGGTTGTGATCTTGGTTTTGAAAGTGAATCTGGCAGGGATTCTGGCTAGGATTTAATTAGAGGTTGCTCAGCTTATTATTGCAACATTCCAACTGTTTGAGATTTGTTTCCTAGCTGCGGTGTGTGAGGTAAGCTCAATTATGTTGTGGTTATTGGAATTAGGTGTTGGCTTCTTGAAAGGGGAAACTAGAGGTTAAATGTAGACTAAACCTAATCCTAAACGAATAAGGGTTTAATCATTTAATCAAGTTAATTAAATGAAATACGAGGATTAGGTTAACCCTAATATGAGTTAGGGACTTGTTAGCTAACTACTATTTTTGTAATAGCTAACTAAATGCATCCTTGATACAGGAGCTTGATTGATTTGATTATATTGGACGGGTGGTTCTTCCCTTTTGATACGGACTTCACTCTTGGAGGCGGGTACCCTTTGACTTATCTATCTTGATATTGTCATTTTGTTATGCATAGAATGTTATAGATAGCAGTAAGATTTTACGCTATCCCTGGTTATTATGTCTGTTCTGGATATTGTTGTTTATCCCTGTTTATTATGCCAGTTCTGGATACTTGTTGTTCATCTCTGAGTTATTCTGCTGTTAGTTCCATACAGTCTCAGGTATTGTCATATCCATTTGTATGCTAGAGATCGGGGTATTGTCTCCTGCATTTGACCTTGAGGGATTGGTAGTTTTCCGGTCAGTATACCTTGTAGGTTACCTGTATTTCCTGTTATAGGATTTCAGACTGAGACTTAGTATACTGAGGACTTGGGAGGGAGGTATGTGTATCTATCATACACCATCCTTGCACTGTTGCATGCCGGCGATCAGCGACTCCCTTGTGGTTGAGCCTAATCGTATTCCGGTACATGACGGGCACACACGGCCACTCATGGGTTAGTGGATACCGTAGATGTGTGCATTTGCCCTGTATTGCTCCGTTCGGCCACTATTTGGAGGGTGAGCGCGGGCGTGGTAGCAGCCAGGGATCCCTTCTCGTACTGAGCCACGAGGAGATGAGAGCTTGACTCCCTCATTGCTTGGAGTCGGAGCGGAGTCTCCACCAGCATCCTGTCCACCCGGTCACTCAGGAGCAGTGATGGCAGGGTGTACAGTTGTCAGAGCCCTACCCGTTCAGACGTCCCTATGACAGGTGTACGTTGATCTGTCTGGTGTCAGGGGTGACACATGTCATTGCACCATGTGCATATTTTGCATCGTGCATTGTTTGCTGCACTTGATTCTTGCACTTGTTTGACATTGCATATTCTGGAGACTTGTTATCTGAGCTTATATGTCTATTGGTTTTCCTCTGGTATTTCTTACCCTCTATACAGGTTAGATGGATTCAGGTATATATCTACTTCGGTATGTTCAGTACTGGTCTTTCCCTACTGTTGCTATGAGACTGTAGTAGCTGAACTCTTATTGTTGGTATAACCTTCTATGCATATCTGTTGGGTATTCGCTGAGTTATGGACTCACCCCGTTGCCATATATGTTTATTTCAGGTTGATGTCTGCAAGGAGATCCCGAGCCGCCAGTCCCCAGCTCCAGCGGAGCTCTCTTTGGTTTTGGCTTTCCGTTGTTTCATTTATGGACCCTGTAGTATTTACTATGCTTCCGCTATTTTGTTTTGAACATGTATGCACGTTTTATTTGATGGTACTGTACTTTTGAGTCCTATGTTGGACTTCGTTTGATTTTGGTTTTGTTCCTGCCCCCTGGCAGCTCAGGTGAGTTCGGATTTGGTTTTTCGATAGTTATAATCATATAACTGTTGTTTCTGCATATATCTGAGGCCTGAGGCCCTTTAAACTGCGTGGTTGTGTTATATTATCTGTGTGTATGTGTAAATTGTCCGCCGGACAGGGGAGGTGCTGTCCGATTTTCTATTGGATCAGCGGCTCCTGGGTCTCGGGGCGTGACAAAAACACTCCATTTGGTATATGGCTTAAGATGCCCAAATTGGCGATCAGCAGCTCCAGAGTTGATATAATTTTAAAAAGATTTCAGTTGCAATCTCATTCATTTGTGTTTGGTGAAAATATTGTTGTTCCCTTTACATCACCAGAGTTTTCCATTGTTCTTGGCTTACGTTATGCAGGGCAACCAGTTGATTTAGATGTGAATTTGGAGTCTAAATTTGTTGCTCAGTATTTCTCTGGGAAAGTTGGCAACGTGACCAGAAGTGCAATCTATGATAGACTATCCTCTTTAGTTGGATCAGAGAGTAACTCAGATGTGGATGATTTTGTTCGGATGTTTATTTGTTTAGTGTTTAATTGTATCATTTTTCCTGTGGCCAACTACTCAACACCTCGATTCATTATGCCATACATTGATGACCTGACCACCTTCTTTGATTATTCGTGGGGAGATGCGGCTTATAGATTTTTGAGCAATCAAATTTTCAAATATATTGGAAAGGGTGATGTTAGCAGAAAGAAGTATTTAGATGGTTCAACTGTTGGATTGATGGTGAGTTTTTTTAGTATGCTTTTATTATGTTTTGTTCTGTTATACTAATAAATTTATTTATTTAGGGATGGTTATATGAAAAAATACCTTCTCTTGGAGTAGTACGTTCGCTACATACTTTTCCCAGGTTGTTCCGTTGGGCGGAAAGTAAGATACCTAACAAACCTGATTTAGCGGAGAGGTTATTGAATTCCATTGACTATAGTAAAGTAAGTTAATATTTTATAGTAGACATACTCAAATATGATGAATTGTAGTGACCTTTTAATTTTAATTGTGAAAAGGTGTTATCCATTGTACCATTTTCGGATGAAGATATACTGTTTCATCATAGGCGAGCAAGTTTTTCGGTAATATTATCATTAAATAAGTATTTTGTTAAATGAAGTTGAGAAAATATTTATTTGCTACAAGAATCTTGTAATTTTTTCAGGGCTTAGAATGTGTTAAATGTGGTGAATTGATTGCTGGCACAAGTTGGGCCAATACTGAAGCAATGGATAAAGAGTTTGGTGGTGAGCTACATCCACAGACTGATGATATCAGTGGGTCAGAATACAACAAGAGAGTTGAAGTTAAAGACTCCATTGAAGGTGAAATGGCTGGATTTGTTGAAGTGCCGGTTGAAAATAATATAGTAGAGCAATTTATGTCCTCTATTGCAATGACGGTTAGGACAAGGGCAGACAGAATGAAGAAAAAAAGCCTGAAATATATGTTACGCCGCCGAGTACAACACCTAAACGTAGGAGGAAGGCAGGCAAAGAGGTGTTAGCATCAATTGTAGACCCAATAGTGCTGGAAGAGGTGTTAGCATCAATTTCTCGTTTATTTATTTATTGTTAACCGTGTTTCTATTTTATTCTTATGTTCTTAAATCTATCTACATAGGGAGAGACGACTATAGATGTTGCTACAATTGGAAGGGATGCTGTTGCGGATGTGATGAATAAATATAGAGAAACGAGAAATTTTTGTGGATATGAAGAAGCAACTGATGAAGAGCGAGAGATGGTAACAGAATATCTTTCTCGAGATAAGTTAGAGTATGTTAATCTTGTACATGTTTCCTTTTCTAGAATATTAGTCCATTATAGTGAAATATTATATAAATTTTCAAATTTACAGTGTGGTTGTGTGGGAGGAAGATGATGTGGTCCTTGATGGCCTCCAATTCTGTGAATTCTTATTTTGTAATCCAGTTGGATCCGAAATTATTGATTGTTACATGAGAATAATGAGAAAGCAAAGTGTCAAGAAAGGGTTTGAAATTTTTGGCATGGACATGGGTGTTCAGGTTTGTGGTGTTCTTTGACCTTACAAATGAATTCTTTAATTTTTGTTTACAATGAGAAATATGACTCTATTTCTACATGTAGAGAGAAGTCCTTCATAAATTGGAAGGACATAGGAGTAATCGATTGCTGCGGAAGGGAGAGTATGAAGAATTTGTTGGAAAACTTACTTCAGTGACAAGGAATCAATTAAAACATCTCAATAAAGATTTATTTATAAGATGCAGATATATTATTTTTCCCTTGAACTATGGATGGCATTGGTATCTATTATTCTATTCAACAAGAGAAGGCAAATTCCAGACCATGAACTCCAAACCTCATCCAGCTGCTTTCGGGACAGCCAAAGTTTATGTAAGTTTCATCATTTGTATTTCAATAACTCTTAAAACTTAAATTTCACAGCTGAATCAATATTTGCAGGCTGAATTTTTGGCTGGATACATGAAAAATTTCTCAGGCTTTGACCTTAGTAAAATAACAGTAATGAAAACAAAGTGTCGTCACCAAGGCGAGACACTCGATTGTGGTGTTTTTACTTGTTTGTGGATTGAGTGTCTAGCGCTTGATGATGATGAAATATGGAATTATGAAAAAGAGGTAAAGATGGATGCGTATCGGGCGCACATGACAGCAATTATTCTGTCAGATGAAAATGGAATTATGAAGAAGTAGACTTTTCTAATCTCATGTGATTATGAATTTTGGTGGAAAACGTATATTTGTTGTAAGTTGGTGTATCTGCAGATATTCTCATCTTCATCACCTTTAGCCTATGTAATTATGGTTGTGAGTTGCTGAATGTTATGGAAAGTGGATGTTTTGTTGTTGAAATATGGAAAATATGTGATTATGGATGATTATGGATGTTTTGTTGCTGATTATGGATGATTTGTTGTGGAAAAAATTATGCATGATTATGTGCTAAGTGATGTCAATGTGATCTTATTGGGCATTTCTTTTTCTGATGCATTCGCCATTCTGTTTCATTTCTTATTTGATGATTTTGATTGCTCTTCACTTGCATTTGATATGATCTGAGATTCAAAGTGTTCAGGTAGAGTATGTATTCTTAGTTGCTTTGTGATATATATTCTTCACTTGCTGTGTTAGAGCAGAGTGGGTTTCATAGAAGACAGTTCCTATAAATCTTGAGTATTTGTTGTTGTGTGAGTTCAGTTATGAAACTGAATGTTTGTTCAGTTATGAAAATAAATGTTTGTTCAGTTATGAAACTCATTGTTATGATTTGTGTACTCTTTATGTGCATGACATATGTGGGATATACAAAGGAGATGCTGTCAAAATTTCATCCGAAATTGAGTACAGATCAGCAGAAATTGAGTACAGATTGACGAAAATCGAGTACAAGGTTAGGAAACGTATACCTCTCTCATGGTCTTGATGCAAAGTCCATTGTAGTTGAGTCGAAGGTTAGGAAAACAAGATATGATCATGATATATGCCCTATTATTTGACTATCTAAGAGTTGGAAAGGCCATTGAGATTTTGAGTACAAATTGATACAATCTCGGTACACATTGTCTGAAATCGAGTACAAATCAGCCGAAATTGAGTACATATTGATGAAAATCGAGTACAAGGATAGGAAACCTATACCTCTCTCATGATCATGAAGCAAAGTCCATTGTAGTTGAGTCGAAGGTTAGGAAAACAAGATAGGATCATGATATATGCCATATTATTTGACAATCCAAGAGTTGGCAAGGCCATGGGGATTTTGAGTACAAATTGATGCAATTTCGGTACACATTGGCTAAAATCGAGTACAAATAATCCGAAATTGAGTATAAATTTATGCAAATCGAGTACAAGGTTAGAAAACATATACCTTTCTCATGATCTTGATGCAAAGTCCATTGTAGTTAGAGTCCAAGATTAGGAAAACCAAGATAGGATCATGAGAGAGGTATCACTTACCTCTCTCATGGTCTTGATGCAAAGTCCATTGTAGTTAGAGTCCAAGGTTAGGAAAAACAAGATAGGATCATGAGAGAGGTATCACTTACCTCTCTCATGGTCTTGATGCAAAGTCCATTGTAGTTGAGTCAAAGGTTAGGAAAACAAGATAGGATCATGATATATGCCCTATTATTTGACAATCCAAGAGTTGGCAAGGCCATGGGGATTTTGAGTACAAATTGATGCAATTTCGGTACACATTGGCTAAAATCGAGTACAAATCATCCGAAATTGAGTATAAATTTATGCAAATCGAGTACAAGGTTAGAAAACATATACCTTTCTCATGATCTTGATGCAAAGTCCATTGTAGTTAGAGTCCATGATTAGGAAAACCAAGATAGGATCATGAGAGAGGTATCACTTATCTCTCTCATGGTCTTGATGCAAAGTCCATTGTAGTTAGAGTCCAAGGTTAGGAAAAACAAGATAGGATCATGAGAGAGGTATCACTTACCTCTCTCATGGTCTTGATGCAAAGTCCATTGTAGTTGAGTCAAAGGTTAGGAAAACAAGATAGGATCATGATATATGCCATATTATTTGACAATCCAAGAGTTGGCAAGGCCATGGGGATTTTGAGTACAAATTGATGCAATTTCGGTACACATTGGCTAAAATCGAGTACAAATCATCCGAAATTGAGTATAAATTTATGCAAATCGAGTACTAGGTTAGAAAACATATACCTTTCTCATGAACTTGATGCAAAGTTCATTGTAGTTAGAGTCCAAGGTTAGGAAAACCAAGATAGGATCATGAGAGAGGTATCACTTACCTCTCTCATGGTCTTGATGCAAAGTCCATTGTAGTTAGAGTCCAAGGTTAGGAAAACCAAGATAGGATCATGAGAGAGGTATCACTTACCTCTCTCATGGTCTTGATGCAAAGTCCATTATAGTTGAGTCAAAGGTTAGGAAAACAAGATAGGATCATGATATATGCCCTATTATTTGACAATCCAAGAGTTGGCAAGGCCATGGGGATTTTGAGTACAAATTGATGCAATTTCGGTACACATTGGCTGAAATCGAGTACAAATCAGCCGAAATTGAGTATAAATTTATGCAAATCGAGTACAAGGTTAGAAAACATATATCTCTCTCATGATCTTGATGCAAAGTCCATTGTAGTTAGAGTCCAAGGTTAGGAAAACCAAGATAGGATCATGAGAGAGGTAAGTGGTATCACTTACCTCTCTCATGGTCTTGATGCAAAGTCCATTGTAGTTAGAGTCCAAGGTTAGGAAAAGCAAGATAGGATCATGAGAGAGGTATCACTTACCTCTCTCATGGTCTTGATGCAAAGTCCATTGTAGTTGAGTCAAAGGTTAGGAAAACAAGATAGGATCATGATATATGCCCTATTATTTGACAATCCAAGAGTTGGCAAGGCCATGGGGATTTTGAGTACAAATTGATGCAATTTCGGTACACATTGGCTAAAATCGAGTACAAATCATCCGAAATTGAGTATAAATTTATGCAAATCGAGTACAAGGTTAGAAAACATATACCTTTCTCATGATCTTGATGCAAAGTCCATTGTAGTTAGAGTCCAAGGTTAGGAAAACCAAGATAGGATCATGAGAGAGGTATCACTTACCTCTCTCATGGTCTTGATGCAAAGTCCATTGTAGTTAGAGTCCAAGGTTAGGAAAACCAAGATAGGATCATGAGAGAGGTATCACTTACCTCTCTCATGGTCTTGATGCAAAGTCCATTGTAGTTGAGTCAAAGGTTAGGAAAACAAGATAGGATCATGATATATGCCCTATTATTTGACAATCCAAGAGTTGGCAAGGCCATGGGGATTTTGAGTACAAATTGATGCAATTTCGGTACACATTGGCTAAAATCGAGTACAAATCAGCCAAAATTGAGTATAAATTTATGCAAATCGAGTACAAGGTTAGAAAACATATACCTCTCTCATGATCTTGATGCAAAGTCCATTGTAGTTAGAGTCCAAGGTTAGGAAAACCAAGATAGAGTCTAACTACAATGGACTCTGCATCAAGATCATGAGAGAGGTATATGTTTCCTAACATTGGACTCTAACTACAATGGACTTTGCATCAAGATCATGAGAGAGGTATATGTTTTCTAACCTTGTACTCGATTTGCATAAATTTATACTCAATTTGGGCTGATTTGTACTCGATTTCAGCCAATGTGTACCGAGATTGTATCAATTTGTACTCAAAATCTTAATGGCCTTGCCAACTCTTAGATAGTCAAATAATAAGGCATATATCATGATCCTATCTTGTTTTCCTAACCTTCGACTCAACTACATTGGACTTTGCATCATAATCATGAGAGAGGTATAGGTTTCCTATCCTTGTACTCGATTTTCATCAATATGTACTCAATTTGAGCTGATTTGTACTCGATTTCAGCCAATGTGTACCGAAATTGCATCAATTTGTACTCAAAATCCCCATGGCCTTGCCAACTCTTGGATTGTCAAATAATAGGGCATATATCATGATCCTATCTTATTTTCCTAACCTTCGACTCAACTACATTGGACTTTGCATCATGATCATGAGAGAGGTATAGGTTTCCTATCCTTGTACTCGATTTTCATCAATATGTACTCAATTTGGGCTGATTTGTACTCGATTTCAGCCAATGTGTACTGAGATTGTATCAATTTGTACTCAAAATCTCAATGGCCTTGCCAACTCTTAGATAGTTAAATAATAGGGCATATATCATGATCCTATCTTGTTTTCCTAACCTTCGACTCAACTACATTGGACTTTGCATCATGATCATGAGAGAGGTATAGGTTTCCTATCCTTGTACTCGATTTTCATCAATATGTACTCAATTTGGGCTGATTTGTACTCGATTTCAGCCAATGTGTACCGAGATTGTATCAATTTGTACTCAAAATCTCAATGGCCTTGCCAACTCTTAGATAGTCAAATAATAGGGCATATATCATGATCCTATCTTGTTTTCCTAACCTTCGACTCAACTATAATCGACTCAACTACAATCGAGTACAAGGTTTCCTAACCTTGTACTCGATTTTCGTCAATCTGTACTCAATTTCTGCTGATCTGTACTCAATTTCGGATGAAATTTTGGCAGCATCTCCTTTGTATATCCCACATATGTCATGCACATAAAGAGTACACAAATCATAACAATGAGTTTCATAACTGAACAAACATTTATTTTCATAACTGAACAAACATTCAGTTTCATAACTGAACTCACACAATAAAGAATATATATCAAAAGCATTAAGTTTCATAACTGAACTAACATTCATGTTCACAACTGAACTAACACAATAACAACAACAAATACGAGTCATTTACCAAAACTATGAAATACAGATATCACACCAAGCTTAAACATCAACTAGTATCAAGCCCACATTACATAAACAGTTCCCGGTACATAAACATCACTAACATAACATAATATTAAAGGACCATTACACCAAGAGCATGCCCTGAATAATTGCACTGGTTCGAGTACTCCTTCTCTTAGGTACATCCTTGCTTCTTGCTTGTTCTATCATCCTCTTTTTCCTGTAAATTGGAAAATGTATTAGAGATCAAATATACATGCTCATTAAAAGAAATTTCAGAATACAATATTTTACTTGTAAATCAAACAGTTCCATACTATTTTCACAAAATAAAAGTAGAGTTAGTTAATGGCTTCTTTGCAACTGCGTCGGTTATGACCTCGCCCATGACACCGACCACACTTTGTCACACGTTTTTCGACTTGCGAAGGTATCCTTTGAGTTCTTCTTCTGCCTGGTTAGCTTCGAACAATGGGAGCATTGATTACAAATTGCTGCTCAAGATTGTACTCAGACATATGACATGTAGGGATCGGATTTACGATTCCTTTGTAGCTTTCACGATACAACTCTATTTTAAAGTACTTGTCACAGAAATCATATACTGATAATGACTTTGACTCTATTGCTGAACATGCATGTTTGCATAGAAACCTATTAATCTGCCATGCTTTGCACGAACAAGTCCGAGCAGACAAATCAACAGCAAATGATTTATTCCCATCCACAACTTCAAAACTCCAACCACATGCCTTGCGCACTATCAAACTACGAGATTCAGCATATGTTTTTGCAAGAGCATTCTCCTTTGATGGACTCAATCTTTTAACCATCTCCATTGTTGCTTCACGTCGTCTGTGCATCATATCCATAATTTGAATCCGTATGTGATCGACCATGGCCACGATAGGAAGAAATCGTGCTGCTTTAACCCAATTATTCCAAGACTCAGCTATGTTATTATTCATGACACCCCACCGATTTCCTAGAAAATATGCATTTGCCCAACTTTCTGGACACGAAGATACTATAAAGTCTTTGGCAAGTGACATTGACCGTACTATCATGTTAACATATTCTTCAAATTCTTGTGTCGATAGGGCATATGCAGCTTTTTTGAAAATAGATGACCAATATTTTTTGTTATGAAGTGGGTACCTTCGCATGACCTACATTCAAATAACAAAAAAATAGTACATAAACTAGTATTATTCAAAAAGAAATGTTTTCCTAACACAAATATACCATTAGCCAAACCTGTTTCACGAAATTGTCTACCAAATGCCTCAAACAGTAGACATGATGACTATCTGGGAATATTATTTGAATAGCCTTGATTATCCCAGGATGTCTATCAGAAAAAAGGTGAACTCATGGAACTCAATATAGGAATGCGAAAGCAGGGCACTTTTAAGTTGGAAACAGAACTATCCCCAATTATTATCATTTTCAGCATCTACAACTGAATATGCTAATGTGAAAAGATCATCATTAGCATCCTTTGCCACAGCAACCAAAATGCATCCTTTGTATTTATTCTTTATGTGAGTGCCATCTAAGAAAACCAAGGGTCTACATCCATTGATAAAACCAATTGCACATGCATTGAAGCAGATGAATAACCGTTTAAATTTATTACCACAATGATCAATTTCACACTCGACAAAACTTCCAGGATTAGTTTCTTTGATAGCACTACAATACCATCGTAATCTATCATAAGACCCCTCCTCTGCACCATGAATGTCATGCATTGCCAATTCCTTCCCTTTCCAAACTCTGTTGTAATTAAGCTCGACCCCATAATCTCTATGAATATCTTTCAACATTGTGCATGGTCGATACGAGGGCTCTCCCCTCAATCTATCCATCACAACATTGGAAACCCAGGCAGCATCAGCTTTAGGATGTCCTCTACTACGAAGATTGTCATCTCCACAAGTATGTATTAGATTGCATTTTCTAATGCCAAAAAGTTTGTCAGCTTTATGTCTTGAAGCATATATTCTCCAAGAACAGTTGTTTTCGCTACAGACAAGAATAACCTTCTTATTATCATTCTTTTTATACAAAAACGATCGACTCATAGCAACTGCATAATTTTTAGCACATTTTCGAAATTCTGTAGCATCCTTGAATATCTGGCCCTCTCCACGGATGCAATGACTCCAAGCATCTATGGAATTTCTTACCAAACCCACTTCAAGATATCCATCATTATTAGTCTGTGTCTCTTCTTCAGTTTCAAACCTTATCAATTTAACAATGAGTATAATATCATTATAAGCATAAAATAATTATAATTAACCTACTATCCATACACCAAAATTAAAGACTTAACCTTTGGGAGAGTACTTTATGTAATATATTAACAAACCTAAACTAAAATTAAAGACTTAACCTTTGGGATGCAATGACTTTACATAATCTCCACGAGGGCAATGACTTTACATATGTTCAAGATTCACAAGAAAAAACCACACCCACAATATATTTCCATGATAAATAACTAAACAATCATCAATAATTGTACTTTACAACGATATATCAAGCAAATCAAAAAAATAAATTTTATCATCATTAATATCTACATGCAGAAAAAAATCAAGGTAGAAATTTTTTACATCTCGAGACTGTGGGCACTCATGTGATCTTTTTCCACCGCTCTCATATTAATTATTGTCAATCTCATAGACGTGTAAAGATGTGTCATAATCCGGACATCATCATCTTCATGCAATGTCACATACATATTTTGATGTGGTGCAAGATATTGCAAAAGCACATTTTGTGGAATAATCTCCTCACATTTTCTTCCAAGATTAACAAACAACTCCATTAGATTGAAGCCATTAAAAATTGAAATCATATAGAGGTCTTCTTTATACTTGCAACTACCCAGAAATGAAAAATTTGAAGATCCAGATCCAGATTCCATTTCTCTAACAAACTGATCAAAATCTGTCACCTGAGTGATTGAGAAATTGCATTGGAAAAGTCTATACAATTTCATAATCAATCATAACACGATATCAATTTAAATAAATTTGACAAATCATATTTAATTTCATAACACAGCATAAATGAGGAATAATATACTCATTCAAATATTATTGGCCTTTATTTATATTCAAATATTATAAAATTATCTTTAGGGAGTGAAACACAATATAATTTCTCAGGAATTCCAACTTCCAAAAGAGGAAGATATGATTCATAAAATGAATTTTTGAGATGGAGGTGGATTCTTTCCTGTAGTAGTTGGAGTTGGAGGAGCAAGCGTAAGCGAACAAGCCTACACGCGCTATCTCAAGATTTCACCTCCATCTCAAAAAATCTGATCAAAAACCAATAAAATATAAATAATGAGATATGTGAAAATTCAATCAAACAAAATACGACTAATAGATTAAAAAAGACTATAAAAATTAAAAAAATTTACTATTTTTTAAGGTGATTGTGTGTCTTCGACTCTGTCTTCGACGTCGACGCTTACTTCACTTTCCTCGTCGGTCGTTTGCTCTCGGTTGATATCTCGCTACTCCCGATCGATGGATCTCGATGGGTATGATGTTGCTTCAGTCTCCTCCTCGGCGTGGATAGGTAGAGCGATGGATTTCACTGGTTAGGGTTTGTTTCGGATGGACATTGTAACGGGAAGAAATAGAGAAGAGGGAAATGGTCGAGCCATCGATTTCCTTGGTTTGGGTTTCTTTAGGAAGGAGAATCTGTAGGGAAGAAATGGAGAAGAAGGAGGCGCTGGTTAGGGTTTTGGATGCATCGTCAACAAATGGGTGTTGACGGGGGAGAAGGTATTGGAGAGAGGAATAACATTTAATAAGGGTAGATTGGTAAATTTATGTATTAGGGAGTTAAAAAAAATTTAAGGAGTCAAAACTATTGTTCCCTTACCAAGGGAGCTGACACAAAGATGATTTTCTGATTAGGGAGTTTTTAATAAGTCTTCCTTTACCCTTCCCACCAAAATATTGTATTAAAAAAATTGAACGACTAATACCGATCTTACCAAAATTTTCGCCGACCTGCAAAATTCAATACTAAATTTTAAAAATCAATACTATTATAGAGAAAAACATGACAGAAGTTAATTTTAAAATTTATATAGCACTACAATTCTATTGATTTTTGAAAATCAATAACGTAGGATTGATTTTAGAAAATCAGTATAACATTGATAGAGTTTTTTAAAATTAACACTATAATAATTGACGTAAAGGGTAAAATGAAAAATAAATATATTTTTTGAGAAATTTGAAATTAAATGTGTTTTTGAGAATTTTATAATTTTAAATAGGGTTTTTAATCAATTATAGTTTTTTAATGATCACAATATTTTTGTAATGCTTTTAACTAGTATAATAATGGTCATAAAATTTGAAAACTTAAATATTCATTATAGGTAAATTTATCTAATAACTAAAATTTCTTTTGTTTTTATAAAAATAACATTATGATAACACTTGTATATGGAAACTCGAATAACTACTCAGATTATCCCAAAAGATATGAGTCACCATGCTAGATTATATATTATATTTTGATATTTCGTATATGAAAATCTACTCACGTGTGAGACTGCATCAGACATGAGTGGATATCCCTCCTTATCTCATGGAGTCTTGAAGGTGTGACATACATTTTAATATATAATTAGTTTTCGGTTTAGCCCTAGCTAGCAGTGGTATACAGTGATAAAAAATCATTCGTTCGTCTCAACATTCTCAATAATTTTTTTTAAGATTAATATGAAAAAAATAAATTACAGAGATTATTAATCCAAATCTATGGATAACATGTAAGGAGGGCAGATACACTGACTTTCCAAGGTTTTGACGCCATAGATCATGATGGTAACATCCATGCATTAATTATCAGTTCATCCCGTAAGAACCTTAGCACTTGTATATAAAACCTCAAATAGCTGGTCAAATCAGATATCCCATGATATATACGGTTGTTGTTCCGGAAGGAGTCGTCGGTGATGGCCAGTCACTGAGGCTCAGCCCCTGCGGAGATGACTATGTCGCTTAGGAACTTGAGGGGTCCTGCGAAAGTAACACAAGCGTTAGGGGACACGCCGACAGGGGTCCGGCGAAGTCCACTCCGACGCTCAAGTTAGTAGGTTGTCCCAATTGTGGTGCAAAGAGAAGACAGTATGTAAAGACAAGAGATCGTAACCCCTTACCGGAGGGGTTGAACTACCTTTTATACTGGCGTCGGCAGACTAGTCGTGCCTCCTATATCGGTGCCACGACTCCGATATTCAGGTCGCGCCCCCCTGCTTTCGGTGGTAAAGGGGTATCCTTTGAAACAGTCCACGTCGTTATCCTTCTTTCTTTGGTTGAGACACTCGGGGCTCCCGAGGTCGGCTGTTGTGAGGACTCCGCCTCCCGAGGTGAGCTCGGGGGTCTTTGGGTGTGATATCTCCCAAAGTAGTCTCGGGGCCTCAGGGCCGTCTTTAGGCATAGGCCATTAAGGCCTATGCCTAGGGCCTTAATTTTTATTGGGGCCCATTATTTATATTAAATATATTTTTATTATATATTTTAAAGGAATGGAAAAGAATAGGGCCTTGATAAAAAATTTGCTTATCTTATTTTTTAGTTAAAACTATAGATTTTATAAAAATCTTATTATTGTTCCAATGGATAGAGTCGTAGGAGACTTTTTTTTAATATTTTAAATTTAATTTTTATTATGTATATTATTTTATAAGATAGAATGTATTAATCTTTAATATCTTTCAACCCTAGCCTTCTCTTGTTACATTTATTTTTTTGGTAGTGACGTTTTCTTTTTTGGTTGGTAAAAATATGAATTAATTTTTTTTATCCATGCAATGAAAATAAAAATATTCGTCTTTTTTTTAATTCCCCCTCTTTCCTTGACTAGCTCTCCCTTTTTATACTTTTCTCGCTCATTGGTATTGGGAAAAAGAAATTACACCTTACATTGTCACGTTGATCCGGTTGGTGCTATTATGCTCTTTGCTTGATTAAGTTCAAATGTTGAGGAATTCATCCATATTGTATTCGATCGAAATAGAGGATTTTATTATTTTTGAGCAATAGTGAGTTAGATATTTTTATTATTTCGCTTCCTTATAGACACTAAATTTAACTTTTATTTATATGTATTTACAGAAATAAATTTTTTGGCTTCCCTTTTGTTTTTATTCTATCATTTACAACTATTTTGGTTTAGGTAATAAAAAATATGATTTATTTTTTTCTTTTGTTCTGTACCTAAAATGACTTATTTAATTCTTAATAAATGATAATGACTGATTTGATCTTGTTATGATTTTTATTTTCTAAGGATTATATTTAGTTGTGTCATTTTGTAAATATATTATTTATTTATTTATTTTGGTTTGCGGTGATGATGAGTTGAGGATATAAACATGATTTTTTCTATTATATATTGTCCAATTTCATTTATTCCTTTTTTTTTTGTAAGAGTTGTTATTTTCATCTTTCATTTGAATAATTAGACAATTTTTTTTATCTTTCTTAGTTTTTAAATAATTCTGAATATATTTGTTTTCGACCAAGTCGGTTGATAGTTGTAAGTCTAGACGAAAAAGGACGAGTAGAATTTTTTTAAAATAATGTTAATGACCTATTTGTTTCGCTTAGGGCCTTAAATAAGCTTGAGGCAGCCCTGCGGGGCCTTACCTCCCGAGGGGGCTTCCGCGAGAGGTCCTTGGCCTGACCTTCCCGAGCGCACCCTCGAAAGGGGGGCCCCGGGGCCCGAGGGGAGAGGTTATGTCGTGTCCCTGACTTCTTCATCCCCCGTGCCAGGCACGGGCTATCCAATCCCATCACAAGTCTCTCCCTTCAAGTCTGATCAAAGGAAATGTGGCTAACTGATCGGACTAGTGTCGGGATGAAGAAGTTGCATTCGTCAAGGTCTTTGCTTTAAGCAAGGAAGCCTTTTTGGATCGTATCTCTCTCATCCAGAGTTCCTAGGAATCCCCCTTTTAGTGCTTTCTTCTTTTCCCCAAAAAGGCTTCTCCGCTTCCCGAAGGTTTATAATGATGCCTCTCTTCCGGGGATTAAAGGCGCATGATCTCCTTTTTGGAGGGTATCAGGATGTTTCACGTGAGTGCTTTATTGCCACATATTATAATGGCTACCCTCCCAAGTCACCCTGGTCGTGTGTTGGTACAGCTAGCTCACGACGATCGACTGTCAGGACGAAGCAGTTCCTAGCTTTCCACAGGTTCTCTTCCCATTGCACCTAGGCAGATGCCTGCTGAGATATAAGAGGGAAAAAGCGGGCGCTGGCCTCCATTTCTAGTTCGGCGACTGGGTGTACTTCGTTCTTCTCCCTTATAGAGCTTCTTCTGCGAGTGAGTACTTCGTCTTCTTCCCTTCTTCTATTCAGGGGTAATGGAAGGCTATTAGGCGGAATGGTACGAATCCGTCTCTTCGAGGGTGAGGCCCGAGGCCCTGCAAGCAGCCATCGAGGCTTATGGGGTCCCTGCCGAGATGGCGATGGTCATCCCTAAGGTGGACCAGACACCCGTGGAGCCCCCCTCAGGCATGCTGGCCTTCTTTTTAGGGCAGATGGAGCTAAGGCTTCATTTTCCTATCCCTCCCTTATTTACGAACATAGCCTCCTATTTTAGTATCCCGTTGCATCAGATGACTCCTAGTGCCTTCGTCCAGATGGGGGGCATACATCATCTTCAAGCTTTTCGGTCTCCCTCTGACTCCACACCTTTTCCATTCCTTCTTCATCCCGATAGGATCGAGAGGGTTTTTAGCTTTGCGGCCTGTCCGGGCCATAGGTTTCTAGGAGGATTCCCATCTTCGCACAACGGGTGGAAGGAGAAATTTTTCTTCATCCGCCTATCGTCATTGCCCTTCAGTCCTCTGTGTTGGATAGCATATTTGCCGTCTCCTCCCCTCTTAGAGAGCTTTCTTCGCAGCCCTGTGTATCATCATGTCAGAGAGGTACTTTCGGGCATGAAGTTTAGTGGCCCGGGACTAGTGCAGAGCGAAGAGCTTATGTACCGGACGGGCCTTAGTCCTAAAGTGACGCGGATCAACCCAACCCTAGGTATGCCCGTCTCTTTCTTCCACGCATATTGGTTCTGACTGATGCTCTTTCTGTTTGGCTTCTGCAGAGGAAGTCATGTATGCAAAGGCAATGAATCGGCTCATCAAGTGGGAGGAGGCCAACAAGGAGGCCCTAAACCCTCCTCCGATTGTCTCTGACACTCCTTCCACCCCCGCCGAGTCCACCGAGGGGCCCGCTGTCTCGCTTCGTGGGGTCGCTCTAGCTAAGGGGGTCGATGTTACTATTACATCCCCGCTAGCCGAAGAGCAAGCGCCCCTGCCCCGCAAGTTGCTCTAGTAATGGGTCCCCCTTCCGGGGGTGGCTCCCCCCCAGACACAAGCAGCCCTGACAGGAGGGACAAAAAATCTACTCCCTCCGTCACCCCAACGGTTACCCAGCCCTTCGGTCGGCAGAAGTGGCGACTCCCCAAGGGCTTGGCCCCTTCCTGGAAAAAGCGATGTCACGTCCGCTCTTCTCCTTTGCCCTCGGTGCCCGAGGAAACGGCTCCGCCTACCGAGGTAACCTCGCCTGCATCGGGCTCACCCATTTTCACTCCAGAGGCGGCCACCCTGGTGCCTCCTTCCTGTTCCGTCGACCCAGCTATCTCTTCGACGGGTAAGGAGGCGTTGCGTACTCAATTCCGTCTGAAACTCGATCGACTGAGGGAGAGATTGGATGCAGTGTTGGAGGCCTCCTTGTAGTCTTCCTCCACGGTGCAATTGAAGGAGACTCCGACTAAGGGGGCTTTGTCGGAGGGGACTTCCAGTTTTGAAGGGATGGACTCCAACTCCCTTGGCGCGCCTACTGAGACTCCTGCCATCCAACAACTTCCCGTTCGCCCGCTCTCTCCACCGCTCGAAGAGCGGGGCGACACGCCCCGCACTCCGACCGAGGTAGTCGTGCGAGCCTCTGCTGGGCAGCTAGCCAGTCTACGAAAGACCCTTCTGCAGGTGCGAATTATTAAGGTATTTGACTATTTTTTGGTTCGGCTGCTAATCTTTCGATGTGATGGCAGCAGCTGAGGATTGCTTAGTAATTGGTCGGGGCCTGTATTCTGGGTCCCAAATGGAGGTCTTACTCCACCGAGCCTTACAGGCGGAGGCTGCCGTGGGTCTCAAGCATCGGGGGCCGGAGTGATGCAGGTCGGCGTCAGCAGAGCTCTCCGCGACGAAGTAGAGCAGTTGTGGAAGCTCTTGCGAGACACGGAGCAGGCCCTGGAGAACTCCCAGCACCGGGAACGCCTAGTGTCCGAGAAGGCCATGTCGGTTATCCGGGATCTTCTTCGGGTGACGCAGGAGAGAGATCAACTTCAAGCGAGAGAGAAGAGGTTGTCAAGCCGGATGGAGTCGGACCTCCTACTGGCCACCGACCACGCCTTTATCCTCGAGGACGACCTGATCCAGGCTCGTTCGGACGAGCGGGCTGTGTCAGAAAGGCTCCAAGAGGCCTTGTTCGAACATGACGATACGTCCGTGGAGCTTAGGTGGGTGAGGCGTTCTCTGGAGTCTGCTGAGGCCGAGCTCCTCGCCCTTCGTGCTATTACTTCTAGTTCTGAGGCAGCTGAGGCCAATTGGAAGGCGAAGTTCCTGGAGTCAGAGGAGTTCCATGTTATTATGACCGACCAGGTTATGAAGCGCTTGCAGCAGGGCTTCCATGGAGCTATTGATAAGCTAAAGAAGGGCCAGCTCCTCCCTCCTAATGTTGATCCACAGTTGTACCTACCCCCCAAACTGGATAGAGGTCCTTTCTTGAGGCCCCGGGCTCCTGGAGCCTGATTTCAGCCCGAGGAGCGGGTCGGGTTGTAATAGTTTTGATTTTAAGGTGATTATTTTCCTGCTTCCCTATGTATGTGCCTTTGCGTGCATGCTCCCCCGACGATTGCCTTCGAGGCGAATTCTATAAATCCTTGCACCTTGCTTTTATGTTTGCGGCGACTCCTCGTTGGGGTGCAGGGGTGATTTTCGAACCGTCTACTCCGTATTATTCGCGATCTCATTGATTGGACCCATTAAGAGTTGTGAGTTCCTAGGCGCAGTAAGGGCGCGCCAGTCGAAGAGACGTTTGGCACTACTGCATCTGCCACGCCTTAACTGCTTGGAGAGAATCCCATCGTTATAAATAGGGGGATGGGGGAGCCAGTCTCCTCCATCCCTCTGGCTTTTGCTTGCTTCCCTTTCTTCCTACGTGCATCTTCCATGTCCCTCCTGCAAAACACCGTGGTGCTCTTGGCTGAGGGACTAGACAGGGGTAGAGGCCTTTGTGTCATCCCCTTTGCTGGGGAGCATGGTGGAGATGACGCCCGGGGTCTCGCTGAAGATTCTGGGGGAGGTAGAACTTCCGTCTTGTCTGTGGAGTTTCGAAAGGACCTTATGTGGCCTGCCAGGGGGCATGGGGGAGATGACTCATCCTGCTGATCCCCAAACCTCTGGTCAGTCGGTGGCGGTATACCCCATGCACCATCGGCTTCTCGTTTCCCCGGGGAGACGAAGGTGTCTGTGGGGTACGTCGTTACCAAGGGAGACGGAGCCGTCGCCGTGGATTTCTTGAGAATATTTCCATCTGTTTTGCTGTCCACCCCTTGTATTTTTTCTTTACCTGTACTCGGGTGGCAGCTCGGAGTTACGCCCTTGCGTGCTCCGGAGAGAAATTACGGTAGCTCATATCCCCTCCTCTATTTTCTGCCTGTTTACAGCGAAGATCGGGGGTATTCAGATGGAGACGAATTACTCATGTGTTACCTCAGGCATCAATCTGTTGGAAACGAGAAGGCTAGAGAGGGGGGAGGGGTGAATATAGCCAATCACTTTTTCTTTGGCAAGTAAACAGGTTTCCTGCACTCAACTTATCAGTAGCACAGCGGAAGAAATAAAACAACAGAGCAGTGCAGAAAACCAAAACAGAAACCAAGAACAAACGACCACAGCTAACAAGATCGCTAACAAGGAGGGTTTACAAGGTTCGGGGATAACTTGCCCCTACTCCTTGGCATGCCCTTAAGGTGGGCGATCCCTTGATCGTCGGCAGATCAAGCCCCGGTTAGCACCGGATATAAAGCAACCTCCTTCTCGGTGGAGAAACCTCTCCACAGCGTTTCAATCACAGATAAATGTTTAAGCCCAATGAAACAACAAGAAAGATCTTACTCAAGCACTCAGCAAGGACAAGAACACAGCAAGCTTCCCTGAGCTCCACCCAGTGGCGATCTCACACAAGAACCCTTCTTCGTGTCTTCCCACTGTCGGACTCCCAGCTCCTTGTTCTCTCCTTCAAGCACTCAAGTAATGGATGATTGTTTCTCGATTAGTAGCTTGTTCAAGGTGATGAAACTTCAAGAACGCAGCAAGGTTGTTGTGGAGAACTCAAGGCGCAGCAAGAAGACAGTATTCAAAATCTCTGCTTCCACGAAGCCAACTTCCGCCCTTTTGATTCTCCACACAGCACCAGGTGACAACATTCTCCGTAGCCTCCAGCTACCTCACAGCCAACGCCAGCTACCACTGAGCCCTCTCTGGTCTTCTTGAGATCCCCTCAACCAAGCCCCAGTCTCGGCACCAGTCTGTAGCTCGGCCGTTGCAACCTGAAATGAAGAATCGGACAAACCTGCTCCAAGGAAAGCCTCCATTGACCTCTCCTTGAGTGTTTGAATCCTCCCCTGTCACCTGCAGCTTAATCAGACTGTTAGAGCAGTAAATCACACAGTAAATCAAATATCAGAGGCAAACAGCAGCGAATCGGATACGATCAGACGCTCTGACCACGTCTGACAGTGTAATTTGAATTAAAGTGATCGGTCACCAGACCGATCTAGGACTTGTGGATCGGTCGCCAGACCGATCTACTGCTGTGCTGGGATTCCCAGCTCTTACGGAAACACAGGCCTGATCGGTCACCAGACTGATCAGGGTGAAGCCTGATCGGTCACCAGGATCAGGACAGATGAACAATGATTTTTTAATCAGCTCCTAAGTCCCTAATCGGTCACCGGACCGATCCAGACTTGATCAGCAAGGGAACTCACTCACTATCCCGCTCCCTGATTGGTCACCAGACCGATCAGGAGCAAGGCAGCGAGGAAGCAGCCTGCTCCCTGATCGGTTACTGGACTGATCAGGAGCCACACAGTAGGTTCCCAACCTCACTGTGCGTTCCCTGATCGGTCACCAGTCCGATCAGACATCGCTGGATCGGTCACCAGACCGATCCACGAAGGAGCAGCGTCCCAATGTCCCTGATCGGTCACCAGACCGATCCAGGGACTTAACCCTAGCCCTCCAAGCTAGTGTCTCATCCACCTTAGCCCTCCAAGCCAAGGATTTTTCCATCTAACCCTCCAAGTTGGGAATTTGCACCTAACCCTCCAAGTTAGGACTTTTCACCTAGCCCTCCAAGCTAGGACTTTTCACCTAGCCCTCCAAGCTAGGACTTTTCACCTAGCCCTCCAAGCTAGGACTTTTCACCCAACCCTTCCGAGTTAGAACATCATCCAACCTAGCCCTCCAAGCTAGGCACCTGACCCTCCAAGCCAGGACTTTTCACCTAATTCTCCAGGATGGGAATTTGCACCTAACCCTCCAAGTTAGGACTTTTCACCTAGCCCTCCAAGCTAGGAATTTTCACCCAACCCTTCCGAATTAAGACTTTTCCAACACCTAGCCCTTCAAGCTAGGACTTTTCAACACCTAACCCTCCGGGTTAGGATTTTCCAACACCTAACCCTCCAGGTTAGGATTTTCCATCCCATGCCTGATCCCCGACCAGGACTTAATCATAATTATCATAATCATAATCAACCTAAACTAAAATCGATGTCTTCACCAAAACAACAATCAGGGCCAGACTGCATCAACACAATCTTCATTCTGGACCACCCGGAGGGAGTACCTGAGCTACTCATGTGTTACTTCAGGCATACATCTTCATCCTGGACCACTCGGAGGGAGTACCCGGGCGGCTCATGTGTTACTTTAGGCATCCATCTTCGTCCCAGTCAGCTAGACGGGAGTACCCAAGCTGCTTATGTGTTACCTCAGGCATCCATCTTCATTTTGGACCACCCGGAGGGAGTACCGAGATGTATATCTTCATGTAACTCTCCATGTAAATAAATGATTACTTTTGGATAATTTCACTATTCTGTCGGTTCTTCCGCAAGTGTGTATGTCGTGTTGTTTTTGCTTTGAAACCAGTTAAGTTCCCCGTGTAGCGAAGTAGTAGAGTCCGGGTTCGCCCGGTTGGGTGCACGTGCCCTGGATCAAGCCTAAATACCCCGGGCGTCGGCCGGACCACCGGGTATTAAGGTTTTAGATGACTTGGACAGGCGCTAGGCCCCGAACCAGTCCTAGGTACCCCGGGCGTTGGCTGGACCGCGGGGTATTAGGGTTTTAGATTACTTGGACGGGTGCATAGGTCCTGAACCAATTCTAAGTACCTCGGGCATCGGCTGGACCGCGGGGTATTAGGGTTTTAGATTACTTGGACGGGCGCGTAGGTCCCGAACCAAGCCTAAATACCCTGGGCATCGGCTGGACCGTGGGGTATTAGGGTTTTAGATTACTTGGATGGGCGCGTAGGTCCCGAACCAAGCCTAAGTACCCTAGGCGTCCGCTGGACCGTGGGGTATTAGGGTTTTAGATTACTTGGACGGGCGCGTAGGTCCCGAACCAAGCCTAAGTACCCTGAGCATCAGCTGAACCGTGGTGTATTAGAGTTTTAGATTACTTGGGCGAGCGCGTAGGTCCCGAACCAAATCTAAGTACCCCGGGCGTCGGCTGGACCATGGGGTATTAGGGTTTTAGATTACTTGGACGGGCGCGTAGGTTCCGAACCAAGCCTAAGTACGCGGGGCGTCGGCTAGACCGCGGGGTATTAGGGTTTTCGTTACTTGGTCAGGCGCGTAGATCCCGAACCAAGCCTAAGTACCCCGGGCGTCGGTTGGACCGCGGGGTATTAGGGTTTTAGATTACTTGGACGGGCGCGTAGGGCCCGAACCAAGCCTAAGTACCTCGGGCGTCGGCTGGACCGCGGGGTATTAGGGTTTTAGATTACTTGGATGGGCGCGTAGGTCCCGAACCAAGCCTAAGTGCCTCGGGCGTCGGCTGGACCGCGGGGTATTAATGTTTTGGTTACTGAGTAGCACATTTGTCATTTTGAAAGAAGCATCCCATTTTATTACTTGATTTTGCTGCAAGCGCATAGAGAGACATAGACAGTTGCTCTAAGCAAATTGCAAATCTTACCAAGATAAGAAGGATCAAGGACCTCAGTCAAACTGAGACCTCCTGTGTTTCTTTCTTTTTCTTCAGCTGCTATTCTTCCGGGCCTCGTGGGTTCTTCCTAGACTCGGACCTGACCTCGCCACTGTGGCACCTTCGTGAAACTAGCTGATCCCCTCGGATTTCCACCACTTGATCGCCCATCGGGAACTTGATCTTCTGGTGGTATACAGAGACCACCGCCAGGAAGGTACTGAGTGCTGGCCGATCCAGTATGGCATTATAGGAGGAAGGCGCATCCACAATTAAGAAAGGAGACATCCGAGTTCTCTCGAGCCTATCGCTGCCCAGCGAGAGTGACAAGGTAATTTGCCCCAATGGTTGTACGCGATATCCCGTGAAGCCGAACAAGATGGTTGAGACGGGGATTAGTTCATCCTCGTCTATCTGCATCTGCTCCCAAGCCGCTCTGTGCAGGATATTGACGGAACTCCCCGTGTCTACGAAGATGCGCTTCACCTCGTAATTGGCGATGCGGGCCACGATCACTATAGCGTCCTCATGGAGAGCTTCCACTTCTTTGAGATCGGATGGCCCAAACGAGATAGTCGGGCCCGCCACCTGGCTTCGACTTGTCCCGATGGAGTAGTTTTCCAACCGTCGTATGTACGATTTCCGGGCTCGGTTAGAGTCGCCCCGGTAGGTCCTCCGGAGATGACCCCTACGTGGCCCGAAGGGGGCCCCGTATAGGGGCTTTGCCCTTTTGGGGATCTCTCTCCAAGGAGAGGGATCTTCGGGGCGCGGGTCCCCGGCTTCTGCCTCTGGATCGCGATCGGGACCGGGGTTGGATTTCGTTTTCCCCGGTAGGCCGTCACCAAGGGGAAAGGCTTCGTCGTGGCGACCTTCGGTGATACCCTGACTTGTTCCATTTTCTCTGAGGTTTGGTATCCGCTTCTTCAGTGAACTTTTTCTTCAGGGCATGACACTCGTCTGTGTAGTGAGTCGAACTACCATGATAATTGCAGTACTTGTGCACTGCCTCCGGCTGTTCGGTGTCTACTGTCTCCACCAGCCGACGCCTACTAGCCCAGTGGTCCTTTCCGGGCGGCAGGTCTTTTCCCCGCGCTGGAGCCGGGGGCTCATTCTTGTCTGACCGAGGGGCTGCGGGAGGAGGGGCTCCAATTGGATCCTTGCGTCGGGCGTACTGTACTTCCTCTACATTGACATGCTTGACTGAGCGTCCCAACAAGTCATCAAAACTGGCGGGGGGCTTCCTCACCAAGGACTGAAAGAAGTCCCCTTCCGTGAGCCCTTGGGTGCAGGCGCTGACAAGTATCTCCGATGTCGCGCTGGGTACATCCTGTGCCACCCGGTTGAACCGTTGTTGTACTCCTTGAGCGGTTCTTTAGGCTTTTGCTTAAGAGCGAATAGGTTGAGTGCTGTCTTCTGGTAGCGCCGACTACTCGCGAAATGGTGGAGGAAGGTCGTCTTGAACACCGCGAAGGAGTTAATGGAACCCTATGGCAACCTCTGAAACCACCATTGCGCTGCTCCAGACAAAGTATTCAAAAACACCCGGCACTTCACTCCGTCAGTATATTGGTGCACAAGTGCCGCATTCTCGAACTTACAGACGTGGTCCTCTGGATCCGTCTTCTCGTGATACTCAGGGATCCCCAGCCCGCGGAACTGCTTCGGCATGGGGTCCTCGACAATCTCGGACGAGAAAGGGGTAGAGAGAGTTTTCTGAAAGATCTTGGGTCCATCCCTCCTCCCTGGTCTCTCGTCATGCTTCTGAGCACTGGAGGCCACCGAGTGGGCATTTTCCCCCTCTCTAGGGGATTCTCTCTGAGGGAGGGCCTTGGGTTGCGCCGTCCTGTCGCCCCACAGGGTCACGGACCTTCGAGAGTGCGAGGCGTAGATTCTGGGGATCTCCTCCCTCCCCGAACCCGCTGGTTGCGGGGCAGCCTGTTCGATTTGGTGCTGCTCCAAGGCTTCCTTGATGGCGCTAGCCACCAGGCAGTCAAATTCCTCTCGCATGAGGGTGAGGGGTTGTTCCTCCGGTCCTGCCATCGGCGCTCCTTTAGGTGCTTTGTTGTATTCCCACAGACGGCGTCAAATTTATTCCGGAAGGAGTCGTCGGCGATGGCCAGTCACTGAGGCTCAGCCCCTGTGGAGATGACTATGTCGCTTAGGAACTTGGGGGGTCCTGTGAAAGTAACACAAGCGTTAGGGGACACGCCGGCAGGGGTCCGACGAAGTCCACTCCGACGCTCAAGTTAGTAGGTTGTCTCAATTGTGGTGCAAAGAGAAGACAGTATGTAATGACAAGAGATCGTAACCCCCTTACCGGAGGGGTTGAACTATCTTTTATACTGGCGTCGGCAGACTAGTCGTGCCTCCTTTATCGGTGCCACGACTCCGATATTCAGGTCGCACCCCTGCTTTCAGTGGTAAAGGGGTGTCCTTTGAAACAGTTCGCGTCGTTATCCTTCTTTCTCTGGTTGAGACACTCGGGGCTCCCAAGGTCAGCTGTTGCGAGGACTCCACCTCCCGAGATGTGCTCGGGGGTCTTTGGGTGCGATATCTCCCGAAGTACTCTCGGGGTCTTACCTCCCGAGGGGGCTTCCACGAGAGGTCCTTGGCCTGACCTATAGGAACGGGTTGGTCCGGCTAGAGGGGAGTGAATAGACGGTTAAGAAATAAAACAAGAGGGCACTCGTCTTCAAGAAAAACTTGGTTGCAACTTGGTCGTTGCTTCCAAGACGGTTAACGCTCAATCAGAAAATCTCCTTGTGGCGGAGAAGCCGTACAACTGAAGCACACTTAGACTTAAAGAAATTACAGAAAGAATTGAATTAATAAGAAATACAAAACCTCTAAGTCTATTTATAGCCTAAGAGAATGAATCTGGATTGTTGATTGTTGATGACTTTTCTCTTGGTCGTTGATCCATGGATGTAATCTGGATGGTTGATCTTGGATGGGATTAACTGCATCCATTGGATTTGATTAAAGGATAATCTAATATTATCTTTTAAGAAATAAAGTTTTAATTAAAACTTTATCTTTCCACTCGTGTTGGCTGTTTGAATTTCCATGTCACTGTTCTAATCTCTAAGTAGTAATATCGGAAACATTTTACAGCCATCACCCTTTATCCCAAATGGTAAGTGGTTTACCGTGTCACGTTGATGTCTCGAGTTCGATCCTTCTTGGCTCCAAATGATTTTGTCTTTTCTTTTGGGCATTGAACTAGTCTTTTTGAATATTGGCAACTTTTTAGTGTAATCACCCTTTATCCCAAATGGTAGTTGGGTTAGTGATTGTTGATGAGGTTTTGGGTTCGATCCTCCTTGGCACTAAATAGCTTTTTCTTTTCTTTTGGGCGCTTGGACTAGTCTTTTTGATTCATCGTTTTCTGGGTGATTTCCGGCCAACCGAAGTTAGGCTCACCCGAACCCGACTCCGGCCTTTCGCCCCTCGAGCGTCCTTCCTCCCGGCTTCTCGTACCTCGGACACCGCGCATGTCCTTCTCGCTCTACCGGTGTACTCTTCCGCAGCTTCCGCGTCCCTCGGATTGTACTGAGCCCGTCGGCTCACTTCCCCACGCAATCCTTCTCGTCCACTGCGTCTTACGCTTGACTTCCTCCGTACCTAAGTTCCTGCACACTTAGCAGAGGGATTAAAACCAACAGGACCTAACCTAACTTGGTTGATCACATCAAAACCAACCGGGGCACCAACAATCTCCCCCTTCTTGATGTGCATCAACCCAAGTTTAGTTAGGGATAAATAACAAACAATAAAAATATTGTAACAGTATTAAGTATAAAAAAAATTTTACAATCATGTACATAACCTCCCCCTGAACATAAACTACTCTCCCCCTTTGATCACAGCAAAAATGGGACAAAAATAGGGAAAGGAAAAATATTAATATCAAACACCTTTTGATTTAGTAATTCGAAATTTAATTTTTAAAATTCTAAAATTGACTTATAAAATTTAAAAAATTTGACAGATTCAACATCTGATGTAAAGATTCTAAAAATGTGGATCTGGTCAAAATATCCTTCTATTGATTTTTTTTTAAATAAAAATCTGATTTTAGTAAAATATTTATAGAAAATTAAAATATCAATTAAAAAATCTGAAATATTTTGTATACAACGATGATAGGTATATGGGGTTGTACAAAAAAAATTTTTAATCTTAAATTCGATCAACAAGTCTAAAAATAAATTAAAACCCAACAGAATAGAATTTTTGAAGAAAAAATATTTAAAAATTCAAAATTGCTTCAAATATTCGAATAAAAATTTTATTAAATTCTTTTAATTATATCTAAATCATGAAAAAATCAGATCTGAGAAAATAACTTTGTTTTCTATTTTTAATATTTAAGATTCGAATTTTGAACATAAAATCATGAAAATTCGAAACGTGTTAAAAAAAATCTGAAAAAAATTCTTGGTATATAGACAACAAGATTATGCATTTGGAAAAGTTAGAGATACAATTTTTATTTAGTAACAATTAATCAAAATAAATTTCCTAATATAAAAAAAATGTCAGATAATTAAGCGCATATGTAATAGAAAGAAAAATCATCAACTTAAAATAGACTTTGGAACCCAAAATAAGTTCCTATTGTTGGATCGAGAAAGCCGATAGAGGGGGGGTGAATATCG
This sequence comes from Boesenbergia rotunda, assembly GCA_024364735.1. Lineage (NCBI taxonomy): Eukaryota > Viridiplantae > Streptophyta > Magnoliopsida > Zingiberales > Zingiberaceae > Boesenbergia > Boesenbergia rotunda. Next base: position 216,209 of record JAGFNQ010005118.1, read on the forward strand.
GAAATCGTTGGGACTTTCGTAAAGAGCACGTACGCAGCGGAAATAAAATAAAACAATACACAAACACAGTCGATTTACTTGGTTCGGAGCCTGTGTCGACTCCTACTCCAAGGCCCACGGTCGTTGACCGTTTACTTTGGGCAATTCTATATTCGCGCAAAATAGTTAACAATATTTGATTACAAATAAGTGCAATAAAATAATAATATTAAAATTTCGATCTTCGTTACCGACGTCCGGAGTGGATTGGCTTGTTCGGGGCAGCGGGACGTCGTCGGCTCGAGTTGGAGTGTTTCCGGAGCAAGGCACGGGCGTAGAAGATCGTTGGAGCGTTGAGAGAACAGATGTCTTGAAGCCTTGGTCGAGGGGTCCTTATATAGGGCCAGGGGGCGCCCGGGACGTCGGGGGCGCCCCCCCACGTGGCCTTCGATCCGCCAAAGTCTCGGTCGCGTCTGATCCTCTGGATCCGCTTTGACCGGGGCGCCCGGAGCGCTCGGGGCGCCCGAATTGACCGGGTCAAAGTCTTATCGCCTTGGCTTCGAGGGGTTCGGGTTCGATGTATGCGCATGGGGGCGCCCGCAGCACAGGGGGCGCCCGGGAGTAGCGGGGGCGCCCGGGAGCACGGGGGCGCCCGGCCCAGTGTGTATTCGAACCATTCTTCTTGTTACTTGTTTTATATGGCCCTTGGGGGCGCCCGGGACGCTCCGGGCGCCCTACTCAGCAACTGCCTCTCTCCTTTGACACACATTCCTTCGGTCCTGCATCCAGAGTTAGTCCAAGACACAATAACATAATAATTTATTAGATTTATACAGCCTTAGCTGTCTTGGTTCTGACTTTGGTCTCCAAAATGGAGTCCTAGGTCGAACCGACGCCTACTGTTCCCTCGACGGGGAACGCGTCCTCACCTACTCCTCTCGGGAGAAATTACCTGATGCCAACCGTTCCTCTGGTTGGACTTTTGCCTGACGGTCCTTTGTCAGGTCTTGGTTGCCGAGCTTCCCTTCGCTCGGTGCCTAGCATTCCTTCGCTAGGTCTTCAGTCCCAGACTATCCTTCGCCTGGTGCCTAGCAGTCCTTCGCTAGGGCTTTTAACTCTGGCATTCCTTTGCCAGTGCCTAGCGGTCCTTTGCTAGGGCTTTCACTGCACACTAGATTAACTTGTTAGAAAACAAGAAAGACTTAACTTTTGACCTATGTTGCCATTATCAAAACACAGGTTTGACTTGGGTGCATTCTGCACCAACACCTATCTACAGGGTTAATTAAAAATCTAGGAGGAATATAGTTCTTGGTCACTTTTCTAAGTTGACCCCTGTGATTTTTAACATACCAATTCAGATTTTCAGGATAAAAATTCTTTTTAGTTCTTAAACATGCAATATCATTTTCTAATTTTTCTACTAAATTTTTTAAATTTTCATTCTCTATTTTCAGTTGGTTAGATAGATCAGATGAGCATGGAGTGACTAATTTTTCTTTTAATTCAGAGTTTGCTATTTCTAATTTATTCATCGACTTTAGCATAGATTTTAGTATAGAGTAAATTCGAGCAGGTGGAAGTAGGCATACCTCACTTACCGGGTCAGTTTCGAAGTTAGGGATTTCCCCTTCGTTGCTACTTTCATCCGAGGTACTTTCTTCATCTTCATCTTGGTGACTTGCCATCAGTGCAAGTCCAACGAATTCTTCGGCTTCCGATTCATCTGACGAAGTCTCGTCCCAGGTAGCTTTTAGTGCCTTTTTCTTCTTTGGCTGGTTCTTGAGTTTGGGGCACTGATCTTTCAGGTGTCCCTCCTCGTTGCAGTTGTAACATCGGATCGTGCGTTTCTTCTTTCTCTGCACCTTTTTAGAGCGATTAGTATTAATGAATTTATACAACATTCTTACCGCTAGTGCTGTTTCTTCATCGTCTGCTGAAGATTCTTCGTCGAGTTGGATCTTCCTTGTGTTCAGTGCGACGTTGTCTGCTTTTCTGTTCTTTTCTACAAAACGAGATTCATGAAGTTCTAGAATAGAAAATAACTGTTATAACGTACTTACCTCTAAATCTTTTGAAATATAATATGCGTCGATTATCGAGGTCCATTCCGGGGTTCTCGGAAATGCGTTTAGCGCATACCTTTGTGCATCGCGGTTGGTCACCGTTTCTCCGAGATTTTCGAGGCTTGTGATTAGTTCTTTTACCTTAGCATGCAATCTCGCAACAGATTCTCCATTTTCTATCCGGAGATTTGTTAGTCAGTTTCGAAGGAACATCTCGTCGCGCCAGCTTTGCCTCCGAGGTGCCTTCGTGCAGTTCGAGAAACTTTTCCCAAAGTTCCTTCGCCGATTCGTACTTACCGATCCGGTTGACATCTTGCTCTGGGAGGACGGTCAGCAGATGGAATTCTGCCTTTCCGTTAGCAACTGCGTCTACTTGCTCCTTCTTATTCCAAGAGTCAGGATCCTTGATCTTTCCTTCATTATCTTTTGGAGCTACATAGCCATTTTTCATAATAATTAATAACTCATAATCAGTAACAAAAAATACCTGCATCTTCCGTTTCCATGCCGTGAACTCCCCCTCAAACTTAGGCGGGTATATCACTTGTCCAACCATCTTCTTGAGATTTGTTGCAGTTGGCGGTTAGTCCTTCTGCGGCAACCTGGCTCTGATACCACTTGTAGGAACGGGTTGGTCCGGCTAGAGGGGGTGAATAGACGGTTAAGAAATAAAACAAGAGGGTACTCATCTTCAAGAAAAACTTGGTTGCAACTTGGTCGTTGCTTCCAAGACAGTTAACGCTCAATCAGAAAATCTCCTTGTGGCGGAGAAGCCTTACAACTGAAACACACTTAGACTTAAAGAAATTACAGAAAGAATTGAATTAATAAGAAATACAAAACCTCTAAGTCTATTTATAGCCTAAGAGAATGAATCTGGATTGTTTATTGTTGATGACTTTTCTCTTGGTCGTTGATCCATGGATGTAATCTGGATGGTTGATCTTGGATGGGATTAACTGCATCCATTGGATTTGATTAAAGGATAATGTAATATTATCTTTTAAGAAATAAAGTTTTAATTAAAACTTTATCTTTCCGCTCGTGTTGGCTGTTTGAATTTCCATGTCACTGTTCTAATCTCTAAGTAGTAATATCGGAAACATTTTACAGCCATCACCCTTTATCCCAAATGGTAAGTGGTTTACCGTGTCACGTTGATGTCTCGAGTTCGATCCTTCTTGGCTCCAAATGATTTTGTCTTTTCTTTTGGGCATTGAACTAGTCTTTTTGAACATTGGCAACCTTTTAGTGCAATCACCCTTTATCCCAAATGGTAGTTGGGTTAGTGATTGTTGATGAGGTTTTGGGTTCGATCCTCCTTGGCACTAAATAGCTTTTTCTTTTCTTTTGGGCGCTTGGACTAGTCTTTTTGATTCTTCGTTTTCTGGGTGATTTCCGGCCAATCGAAGTTAGGCTCACCCGAACCCGACTCCGGCCTTTCGCCCCTCGAGCGTCCTTCCTCCCGGCTTCTCGTACCTCGGACACCGCGCATGTCCTTCTCGCTCCACCGGTGTACTCTTCCGCAGCTTCCGCGTCCCTCGGATTGTACTGAGCCCGTCGGCTCACTTCCCCGCGCAATCCTTCTCGTCCACTGCGTCTTACGCTTGACTTCCTCCGTACCTAAGTTCCTGCACACTTAGCAGAGGGATTAAAACCAACAGGACCTAACCTAACTTGGTTGATCACATCAAAATCAACCGGGGCACCAACATGACCTTCCCGAGCGCGCCCCCGAAAGGGGGCCCCGAGGCTCGAGGAGAGAGGTTATGTCGTGCCCCTGACTTCTTCATCCCCCGTGCCGGGCACGGGCTATCTAGTCCCATCAGTTGTCATCCTAGGTTATCTAGTATATTACATCTGATACTTCATCAGATATTAGGGATACTCTTGATTATATTATAGGGTGTGTTTGGTTGAAGTTATCATGTATAACCTTAGTTATGTGATTACCAGATAATCACATAACTAATGTTATGAGAAATAAAATATAATCTAATATTGTTTGGTTCAATTTAGATGATCAAATAAAATCTTGTTTATTTTAAGATAATAGAATACAATCTAGTATAATACATTATCGTATTACTCATTAGTTTAATATAAACATTATAATATTGTATGTTTGTCTAAATTAAAAATAAAAAATAGGATAATATTTTATACTTATTTACACCCTCTATTTAAGTTAAAAAAATTATATCAATCATCGGATCGACGATCTACGATTATATTTATTTTAATTTTTAAAAAATTATATCATCATCGGCCGCCGTCGGCCATTAGTCGTCGGTCGTCATCAGTCGCCACCAACTTCCAGCCGTGGCCTGCTATGGCAATGAGTTATAATATAATTAATTTTAGGGGTAGATTTGTCTTAAAGAGTAAATATTGAAGGATAATTTTGGATAGAAAAATTTTATAACCCTAGAATTAAGAAAAACCTCACTTTTCCAAGGTTTTTCAATTCTTGGTTGCATGCCCCTTTGCTGATGTGTCGGGCATGGATGATTAATTGAGAATCACTAATTATCCAAATCAAATAAGAATTTTTTTTGATAACTTTAGATGGATAACCAAACTTATCGTGTATAACTTCCAAACAAACACACTTAGAGTCATGAGAGTCTACAATGGTATTATTATCCTTTAACCACATCAAACACTTCATCAGATATATGGGGAACTCTTGATTATCTTTTAACCAAATCATCTGAGGATTTTTAATGCGGAGCACATTCATAATTGAGATTATGAGTGCCTGAAAAGTGCAAGTATTAAGGACATTCACATCATAGAGTAGACAAGTTAGAAGATAGTATGAATGAGAAGTTTTGATGACTGTCTACACGGAAATAAGCATGTGTGCACTCTGCATCCAGTCGACCAACAATTGTTGAACGAGAGTGACAGACAAAAACAACTTGTATCATTACTCGATTACCAACAACAATATGTAAAGGTTATTTCTATAAAGAATAAATAACTTGAGCAAGAATTTTTTTAATCTTTGTTGAGGCGAAAGCTAAAATCATACAAATCTCCTTTCATTCATGGCAGTTTAAAAGAAAAAGTAGGCAACTAATACGGTAAGTTTCTCGGGTTAATTTTGATATGATCAACCAAGTCAATTTAGGTCGTAGTGTATTTTGATTCATGTGTCTAAGTGTGCAAGAGCGTGTGCAAGAGATTAGGAGCACAGGAAGTCGAGCGGAAGACGTAGCGGACAAGAATGATGACAGAGGAAGGGAGCTGACGGGCTCGGTGCATCTGAGGAACGTGCAGGTCTACAAAAGAGTACACCTGTGGAGTGAGAATGACGTGCTCAATGTCCGAGGGACGAGAAGCAAGAACGAAATTCATTCGAGGCGAAGGCCAAAATCGGATTTGGGTGAGCCTAACTCTGGTTGGCCGAAAATCACCCAAGTGTTGACTTTAACAATTTGGTCAACTGAGGCGCCTCTGTTACCTAGGGAGACGCCTCAATTGAAAGTTTTAGCTTTGCGCGAAAGTTGAACTGAGGCACCTCAATTTGAAGCCGAGGCATCTCAGATCAGAACTAAGGTGACTTAGGTTAGAACTTAGGCGCCTCAGAATGGAGCTTATAGACAAGTTACCGTTGGTACTCGTGGATAAAATTTTATCCATCTGAGACACCTCAGGTCCACGTCAACCCAACAGTAAAGTTAATTTTTGAGCTATAATTCACCCCTAAAAGCTAAGATTGAATATCAACAACTGTACTTTATTTTCCTAGTCATTTTCTGAGCTATCCAACATCTATAAGAGGTTTCTCCGCCTATAACCAAGGAGATCTTTTAGTGGAGCTTTCAATTATCTTGGATTAGCAATCACCCAGGTTGCAACCCAAGGTGCAACCAAGTAAATTATAGCCTCTCCTTTTTAGTTGTTGTTTATGGTTTTATTTTTAATTAATTACTGAAACTAACTTCTATCTTTGTAAGAGTTGTGCAAAAGATCTAGTTCTAACTTGCAGGGCAATTCACCCCCTCTTGCCGACCTGCTAACAGTTCTACAAGTGGTATCAGAGCTAGAACGCTCCAGAAGAACTAACCGTCAACTGAAACAAACTACAAATGCCGGAACTAACATTTATCCACCAAAGTTTGAGTGGGAGTTCGCGATATGGAAGCGAAAAATGGAGGTATTCTTTGGAACTGATTTTGAAATTTTATTAATAATAAAATATGATTTTGAAGTACCCATAGAAGTGAATCTTTGGAGTAAGAAGCAACAGTCAGATTTTGTAGCCAACTCAAAGGCAGAGTTCCACATGTTGACAGTACTACCACCTCGAGAAGTCAACCGCATCGACAGATACAACTCGGCAAAAGAACTCTGGAAGAAGTTCCTGAAGCTTCACGAAGGCACATCGGAGGAAAAGCTAGTACGACGAGATCCGCTTCGGAACTAGCTAACCAACCTTCGGATGGAAGGAGAGACAGAGGCTCAACTGCATATGAAGATCAAGGAGCTAATCACCAAACTCACAAATCTTGGCGAATCAGTAACAAGTCGTGACTCAATTCGATACGCTCTCGACGTATTCCCAAGAACCCAAAAGCAGAGTTCAATAGTAGATGCCTACTATATTTCAAAGGACTTGAAGGTAAGTACCCTTAAAGAAATATTTTCTACTTTTGAATTACATGAATCTCGATGCGCAGAAAATAAAAAATAAGACGGATAATGTGACCCTAAACACGAGAAGGATTGATCCAGATTCAGAGTTTTCAACAGATAAAGAAGAAACAATATTTGTGGTCAAAAAATTAAACAAGATGTTTAGATCTAACAAATTTTTAAGAAGCAAAGCAAGAAACAATCACCAAGAAAAATGCAAATTAGGTGCTACCATTGCGACGAATGTCACATTAAAAAGCAATGTCCCAAATTAATGAATAAAAAAAAGAAAAAAGAAACAAGTCCAAGCACAAGAATTTAAAGCAACGTGGACGACACATCTTCAGAAGAATCCGAGATTGATACGTACGTCGGACTTGCACTTATGGAAAGCTATCAAGAAGAGGATGACGAAGCATCCACCTCCGACATTAGCATTGATGAAAGGGAGATTCAACAGAAGAGAGCAGTGATGAAAGGGAAGCGTCCAATTTCAGACATGACGATATGGTAAGTGAGGTATGCAAGCTTCCTTCAAATAAACTGTATTTTGGTATAAAATCTATGCTTAAAAGTTTGTGTAAATTGAGAATGCAAAATATAAATTTGAAAAAGTAATTAGCTCGTTTATGCCCTTTAGAAATATACGATTCAGAAAAATGTGAAAAGAAAAAAATTAGAAAATGATTGTGCATTCGGTGTTTCAAATTTCTTTCAAAAGGAAAATTTTAGATATACTGGGGTCTTATCTTGTATATTAGGAACTATAGGAGCCAAATTATCTTTTCATTATCTATTGAACTAAATTAACAAATGTGTTTTCTTTTTTGAATAAATAAATTATTATTTTCTTGTTTAGCTAATCTTAACTTAACTTAGATTGATACACATCAAAAAGAGAGAGATTGTAAGTATCCTAGGTTGGTTTTGATATGATCAACTAAGTCAAGTTAAGTCCTGGTGTATTTTGATTCCTGTGTCTAAGTGTGTAGGAGTTTAGGAGCTCAGGAAGTCGAGCGAAAGACGCAGCGGACAAGAAGGATGGCACGGGAAGAGAGCCGACGAGCTCCGTGCATCTGAGGGACGTGGAGGTCTACGGAATAGTACACTGGTGGAGCGAAAAGAACGCGCACAACGTCTGAGGGATGAGAAGCCAAGACGAAGTCCGTTCGAGACGAAGGCTAGAGTCGGGTTCGGGTAAGTCTAACTCTAGTTAGCCGGAAATCATCCAAGCGGAAGGACTGAAAAGTCAACATGAATGTTGACTTTGACCATTTGATCAATTGAGGCACCTCAGTTGCCTTGGGAGACGCCTCAGCTGAAAGTTTCAGCTTTGTATAAAGTTGAACTAAGATGCCTCAGTTTGAACCCGAGGCATCTCAGAACGGAGCTTATCAACAAGTTACTGTTAGCGCCCATGGACAAAACTTTATCCATCTGAGGCGTGTCAAGTTCACGTCAGCCCAATAGTAAAGTTAGTTTTTGGACTATAATTAGGCCACAAAAGCTAGGATTGAATATCAACAATTGTACTCTATTTTCCTAGTCTTTTTCTAAGTTTTCTAATGTCTATAAGAGGCTTCTCCGCCTGCAACCAAAGAGTTCTTTTAGTGGAGTTTTTAACTGCCATGGATTAACAACCGCCTCGGTTGCAACCAAATGAATCGTAACTTATCTTTTTTAGTTATTGTTTATGATTTTGTTTTTAATTAACTGCTGAAATTAGCTGCTATCTTTGCAAGAGTTGCACAATAGATCTAGTTCTAACTTACGGGATAATTCACCCCCCCTCCTATCGGCCTACCAACGATCCGACAAATATTGTGGTCTCTCCGACTATTAATTGTTAAAACTATCAACCTAGTCTAACAAATTTTAATGAAATAGTTAATTTACTTTAACATAGAAGTTTTCTTACTCACCGTGAATTCAGACAAGATAATGGTTTTGAGTTGATTGATAGGTATAACATCAAGTTTCTACTATCACAATAAACAAATTGTAGTCGAACGAGAAAGAAAAATTGGTATCAGCACAGTGTCGTCAGCAGAAAAACATGTTCCAAGACAAAAATTATGATAGATATATACTAATCAAGCACGGGTAATGACATAATTCTCAAACTATTTTGGGTAAAATCCAGTTCAGTAATTGGCTAGTAGCTGAGAGCCTTATGTATCATAACACACAACATTCACTAAAATGATGTTATACTACCTAAGCCAACAATATAATTTGTCTTGCATTATGACTTAATGGAGATAGCTTGTCCATTTGACAAGGAGAAAGAATATTGGAAAACATTAAATCAATATAAACAGGTATTTTGCTTGCAGATTATTTTCCAATGTACAAAGCATAATGTTGAACAGTTCAAACATCAAATTCTAATTCTTATTCCAAAAAAAAAAGATCCTTTAGAATGCTTAATTACTAAACAAGGAAAGTATAAAATTTGTCATTTCTAAAATATAAATACCAATAAGAGCAATCAGAGTTGTCGATATGAGAGATTTTCCAAATTGAATTTTCTTCTTTAGCTCATGTTAATAAGGTTGGAATATAAGATATCAATTGGTTGAAACTATAAATAGTTTGTGAATTTCCTAAGATCCAAACCATGACAATCTGGATGAGATATAAGAGTATGCAAAACCTAAATGAATCAATTTAATTCTCCTCGATATTAAATTATACAGGTTTGCTATAGCTAGTTTACCTGAACATGGTTTTACAAACGGATAAGAGGAATCAAATTTGACTAAAACCATGTAAAGAATTTGTTCTTCATTTGTAAATGTGCACAAACTAAATTTTAACACTAATACCAACAACCAAGGAAATGTAGGGATGAAGTTGGACAAGATCAAATAATATACGAAGTAAAATTCAAGGGGGAAACGTTAAGAGATCCCAAGTTCCCAACTATACAAATCTTGGCTACAAACTGTAAAGCCAATAACAAAGTCATAATGTAGTGAACTATACAAATCTTGGCTACAAACTGTAAAGCCAATAACAAAGTCATAATGTAGTGAAGCGTCGGTCCTAAGTTTAGTATGCAGGAAAAAGAAAAAGACATACAATCGTTCTCCAACTCAAGATGCTTCACTAGTGGGTAATCGGAGCTCAAGGCATGATCTTTGGAGGTTTTCCATCAATTCATGGCATGAGAATTTTGTTCCTCCAGCCAATTCATTTGAGAAAGTCGGCAAAGATTTCAATAGGGTCTTGACTTCTCCATCAAACAAGGTATCCAAAAGTGTTGACATGAACCTTGTATCAGGAGCCACATTTTTTGCTGCCATTTGATGAAGCAAGCTAACAATATTTCTAGTATCACCTTTTTTTACGAGGCAACGTATAAGTGAATCGTATATGCTAACATTTGGAACTAATCCACTACCATTCATGTGCTCCAACATTTGCATAGCTTCATCTGTTTTTCCAGATTCAGCAAATCCATTTATTAATGCAGAATATGTAACTGAATTAGGAGTGATACCACTTTGACGCATATCCACAAACAAGTCCTTTACCAAATCCATATCTCCGGTTTTGCATGCCGCATCAATTAAAATGGTGAAGGTAACCACATCAGGCTTATGGTTATTCTTCATCTCATGAAATAAACTCAGTGCTCGCTCCATTCTATCTGTCTTAGCCAGTATTGTCATTATAGAATTATAATCATGTAAGCTAGGACAAATTCCTTTTTCCTTCATTTCACGAAGGAGCTTTTCTGCATCTTCAACATGTCCCATTTTGCAGAGCCCATTTATAAGGATGCTGTATGTGAAAGAGTTGGGTCCAATCCTAGCAGATCCTAGTGCCAGTCTCTCTATCTCTCTAGTGTTCAGGATAGCCATAGCTCGCCTAACGAATCCTTCGTCCTGTCGTGTTAGGAGGTAGATCGCATCGAGGTAGGATATTGAAAGTAACCAGATTGCAGGTGTACCCTCTACGTACCATCAGCTTCTGTACCTCCAAGGCTAGTTTAACATTATGCCTCTTGCAAAGTCCATGTATAAGCGTGTTAAAGGTCCACAAATCGGGTTCAACTCCAAACTTACTATCAAGCATTTTACCGAGCACTTTCAATGCTTCACCAGTTTTGCCTACATTGCAAAGACCCTGGATTAGTGTAGTGTAAGTAACAACATTCGGTGATTTTCCTTGCCTGGTAATCTTCTCAAGGAACTCAAAAGCATCATCAACCAGGTTTTCCTTACACAGATGATTAATTAGGACGTTATACGTGACATTGCTTGGTTCTTCACCTTTCTCCACCATCAGACCTAGCAGCTTCAGGGCCTCAGAGCTCTTTCCATCTTTGCAGAGGCCATCAATCAAGCTAGTATACGTTATCACATCGGGACGGATTCCCTGACTCGCCATGTTATGCAACATATCTTTAGCCTCCTTCCAACGTCCAAGCTTGGATAGGCCGTGGATCAAACTGCTGTAAAGGACCAAATGTGGGCGTATCTCCTTCTGGGACATTTCTTCAAAGAGCTCCAGGGCCCTGTCCACGGAGCCGGCGTTACACAGACCACTTACAAGAGGACCGTAGACATACGCATCGGCTTCAGCCGCCTCAGTTCCCAAGACAGGCTTCCGCCTTCCTTCATCGTGTATTCCAGCCGACCATGGAGTATGGCTTCCTCCACCCTTCCGGCCTTGGAGAGACCATTCATAAGCGTCATTGCAGTAAGCGTCGAGTCAGGCTGCAGCTGTCGGGAGCAGCCAGGACCAGTTCCTGACGCCATCTCTCTCCACAGTCCATGGCTTCTTCCATCCTTTTTCCTTGCACAGGCCATTGATGAGAGTGTTATAAGTGACGACGTCGGGAAAAATCCACTCCTTGCGCTCGACCTCTCGGAACAGCTGAACGGCTTTGGAAACGGAGCGGGCTTCGCAGAGACCCTTCACCAACAGGTTCAAAATGAAAGCGTCCGTCGCATGGCCGCTCTTGAACAGCAAACACACAGCCGAAAAAGCAGATTTGAGGTTTTTAGCTTGCAGGAAAGAGTCGATCAGATCAACGAGAGCACGAAGATTGGGGGCAGTTGCCTTGGGTGAGAGCGGCGGCCGTTGCTTCCCTTCTGGATTGGAGACCGGAGAAACGACGTGCTTGGAGACCGATCTTGGTTCGGGGGATTGGGAGAATGGGGAGGTTAAGGCGCTCAGGCGGCGGCGGCTCGTGAGAAATCTGAACTGGGACATTAGATTTCCTGACTTCCTCCGACAAATCCAAGGGCAGCAGAAATTTGAAGGCTTTTTAATTTTTGTAATAAAAAAAACTTTAAAAAATCATTTGGCCGCTCTCGTAATGCTTAGTAAATTCCTAATCTTTTCTTAAAATTCATTTTTTTAATTATGAAAATATTTTTTTAATACTTTTTAACTAAAATGATTTTTATCACTATCAGTCTACCGGTCAAACCCAACCCAACCCGTTGCCTCCTCCGTCCACCCTTCCCTAATTTTCATGACCACAAACTATATAAGGTAACAAAAAATGATTTACTCACTTCAATATTCCTCCAACTCATCCTAAAATCAACACTGATGAGATAAGAGAAGAGAATAAGAGAGAGGGAGAGAGGAAGTTACTAATCTCAATTAGTAAACCATAATAAGGGCTTGCCTTTGGTTCCTTTATATAGTAGCAACTCCTTTGCTAAGTCTCTCTCTTAACGGAATTAACGGAATTAGTTATAAGAAATTTATCTTATAAATTCTCTTATTAATTATTTCGTTTAAGCCGAGTCTTATTATAACTAATTTATAATAAAACAAATTCTTCTTCTCTTTAAATTATGGAATAAATTTTATAAACTTTCTTATTATGGAAAAATCAATTCATAATTGATTTTATAAAATTAAAATAAACCAATTCATGGATTATTTTAACTTCCATAAAAAGAATAAATTTCTACAAATTTATTTATATAAATTTCTTTATACAAATTTATTTATCCATAATTTATAAAATAAATCGCACAAGATTTATTTTATTAATTAAACCAATTAAATTGGTTTTTCTCCCTTTTAATGGCCGGCCAATACCAAGAGGGTGGACACCCTCTTTGGTCGGCCAAAATAACCCGAACCGATCGCGAATTAAACCCATTTAATTCGCCCAAAAAGCCTTCAAAAGACTTAGCCATTTTTAGCTTCCATTGCGCCTCTGATTAACTCAGATTCGACTTATTTCTCTTGATCGGAAAATCCAATTTTCAACTCGTTTTAAATCCCTCGGATTACTCGTAGTGCGTGTGACTAAATAGGCTTTCGATTTATGTTGGCCGTCTACAATCAACCAATTATAGAACGATCATGAGTGACACCTAGTAGTACATCATGACCCCCAATTAATCGAAAGATCAACGGTTTGACCTCAGAAGAAATTATTCTGAAACCCTTCAGCAGCTCTAATGAATCGTGCCCCATTCCCTTCACCACCTTATACCCACTTGGTTCAGGACACGGTCTATGGTGTCAGTCCCCACTAGGCTGACTATGTCACACCTAGCCCAAGTAGTGTCTTTCTCGTCCTTTGGATTTCTAATTACTCTCATGTATTTTAGAGACTCGCACTCTAAACATGATATACTCTGGCCAGAGGTTTTGAGTAACAATCCGACGATAGGCCTGGGTATACATCTCCTCGCAAGGAGTGGTGAATCCTTTGTAGGTTGTTCAAACTTCTTCGGGCACTTCGGCTTATACCCAATCATCCTGGGTCCACACCTCCTAGGAGATGCTTGCTTAAGATGTTAAAGTATAAGTCTCCATGACCAAGATGACTTGAACACCGCAAGTCAAAGGACCATCGCACTTAAGCCGCAGTAAGAACTTCATTGACATATCTCTATAGATTACCATATGAAGTCTTACAGCTAGTCACTCCAATGAACTAGTTCCCTTAACTAGCATCCATGTTTATCTTCGGACATCCCAATGTCAGCAGCCAGTGAGAATCAGCTGATTAGAGAATAACCCATGCTAGTCTCAACAGAATTGATAGTCCCTGATCGGTCACTGAACCGATCAGAACGCAGCCAGACCGATCAGGAGGTTCCCTGATCAGTCTGGGTACCCCTGGATCGAACAGTGGATCCGATCTACCGCATTAACTTCGGTTGGTGGATCGGTCCACCAACCTATTAACTTCATCAACCACATACTCCTTCAACCCTAGGCGCCGGAAAAAAAACCTCCCATCTTCTTCTTCGTGTGCAAGTTTCCTTCTCTGTGAAGCTTTCTTCGAGCCCCCCTGTGAGCTCTCTGTGAGGCACGCTGCGTAAGTTTCCTCCCTGAGCCAGAACTCCTCTGCATCCTTATCACTTGCGCAAGTTCTTGTGAAGATCTGCGAGTTCTTCTCTTCCTCAAGCTTTCAAGATCTTCTCCAACTAACCTCATGGCACCTAAGTAAGCAATGTTGTTTCAGTTTTACCTTGCTGTTTGGTTCGTTAATTATGATTTTTGCACTAATCAGTGGTTTAACTTGTGTCGTGCCCTTCCCTCAACTAACCAACCTTCGGATGGAAGAAGGAGAGACAAATGCTCAAGTGCATATGAGTCAAGGAGCTAATCACCAAGCTCACAAATCTTGGCAAATCAGTAACAAATCGCGCCTCAATTCGATATGCTCTCGACGTCTTCCCAAGAACCCAGCAGCAGACTTCAATAGTAGATGCCTACTATATCTCAAAGGACCTGGAGGTAAGTACCCTTGAAGAAATATTTTCTACTTTTGAATTACATGAATCTCGATGTGCAGAGAATAAAAATAAGACGGATAATGTGGCCCTAAACACAAGAAGTATTGAACCAGATTCGGAGTCTTCAGTGGATGAAGAAGAAATGATATTTGTGGTAAGAAAATTAAACAAGATGTTTAGATCTAACAAATTTTTTAAGAAGCAGAGCAAGAAACGATCACCAAGAAAAATGTAAATTAGGTGCTACCACTGCGACGAAGAAGGTTATATTAAAGAGCAATGCCCCAAATTAAAGAATAAAAAAAGAAAAAAGAAACAAGTCCAAGCACAAGAATTTAAAAGAAATGTGGGACAACATATCTTCAGAAGAATCCGAGATCGAGACCTACATCGGACTTGTACTTATGCAAAGCTATCAAGAAGAGGATGATGAAGCATCCACCTCTGACATTAGCATTGATGAAGGGGGAGATTTAACAAAAGAGAGCAACGATGAAGGGGGAGCATCCAGTTTCAGAGATAACGATATGGTAAGTTAGGTATGCAAGCTTCTTTCAGATAAACAACATTTTGGTATTAAATCTATGCTTCAAAGTTTGTGTAAATTGAGGATGCAAAATATAAATTTGAAAAAGTAATTAGCTCGTTTATGCCCTTTAGAAATATATGATTCAGTAAAATGTGAAAAGAAAAAAAAATTAAAGGCACAACTAGTTAAATTAGAAAATGATTGTGCATTCGGTATTTCAAAATTCTTTCAAAAGTCAAATTTTAGATATACTGGGGGCCTTATCTGGTATATTAGGAACCATAGGAGCCAAATTATAAAAGTGTCCAAGAACTACATTCTACCAAAGTTTGTGATTAACCTAGTTGGTGAAAATTTATTTTGGATTCTTAAGTCAATTTTAAACTATTAACTTTTTTTTGCGTTGAATAAATTATCTTTGAATTTCTTGATAATTAGAAAATTCAAATCCACTAGTAATATTTGAAGTTAATTTATTTTCAAATTTTTCTATGATGCACAAAGACTCTATCTACTTACTAGAATTTTTTAAATTTTTTTAATATGTTCGATGGATTTTCATGAATTTCTTTTTAAAAATTGAATTTTTAATTTTAAAATTACTTAGATAATTATTTATTTATAAATCCAATTTTTAAGAATTTAAACGCTATATTTTGACCATTTCAAAATTTAATAGAATTTTTCGAAGTTAATATCAAATTTTAAAATTATTTTTCTCAAAAATCTTTTCTTTGATTAAAATTGTTATTTTAGAACTTAGAAAATTTATTTTAATCTTAAAATTTTTTACTATTGAGTTCATTGATTTCACACTTTGATAAAAATTTTGAAAATTTTCTAATAGTTAAATAATTTTTTTATGAATCATTATACGAAAATCATATTTTTAAATTGTTAAATATTCAAAAAATTATTTTTAATAGTTTCAATTTTTGGATCTATACGTTGTATTTTGGATGTTTACAAAAATTATCAAAATTTTCTGAAGTCAAATTTGAAATTTTAGAAATATTCTTTGAAACTCATCAAGTTTTTTTCTTAAAAATATGTTTTTCTTCCGTTAATGAGTTTGTTTTTCCTTTTTTTTAGAAATGCCTTTACCTCATTTTTTTAAATATGATTAAAGGGAGAGTAAATAAGATTAAGTTAAGGGCAGATTAAGTTGGAATTTTTTTCGTTATCTATTGCACTAAATTGACAAATGTGTTTTATTTTTTGAATAAATAAATTGTTATTTTCTTGTTTAGCTAATATTTACTTAACTTGGATTGATACACATAAAAAAGAGAGAGATTGTAAGTATCTTGGGTTGATTTTGATGTGATTAACCAAGTCAAATTAGGTCCTGATATGTTTTGATCCTTGTGTGTATGTGTGTAGAAGCTTAGTAGCGCAGAAAGTCGAACGAAAGATGCAACAGACAAGAAGGATGACACGGAAAGGGTGCCGACGACCTTAGTGCATCTGAGGGACGTGGAGGTCTGCGAAATAGTGCATTGGTGGAGCAAAAAGAACACGCACAACGTCCGAGGGACGAGAAGCCAGAACGAAGTTGTTCGAGGCGAAGGCCAAGTCAGGTTCGGGTAAGCCTAACTCTGGTTGACCGAAAATCACCCAAGCGAAAAAATGACGAAAAAGTCAACATAAATGTTGACTTTGACCATTTGGTCAACTGAGATACCTCAGTTGTCTTTGGAGGCGCCTCAGTTGAATGTTTCAGCTTTGCATAAAGTTGAACTAAGACGTCTCAGTTTGAACCCGAGGCATCTTAGAACGAAGCTTATCAACAAGTTACCGTTAGCGCCCATGGATAAATCTTTATCCATCTCAGGCATCTCAAGTTCACGTCAGCCCAACAGTAAAATTAGTTTTTGGGCTATAATTAGACTCCAAAAGCTAAGATTGAATATCAACAACTGTACTCTATTTTCTTAGTCTTTTTTTAAGTTTTCTAATATCTGGAAGAGGCTTCTCCGCCTGCAACTAAGGAGATCTTTTAGTGAAGCTTTTAACTGCCTTGGATTAGCAACCACCCCAGTTGCAATCAAGTAAATGGTAACCTATCTTTTTTAGTTATTGTTTATGATTTTGGTTTTAATTAACTGTTGAAATTAGATTCTATCTTTGCAAGAGTTGTGCAATAGATTTAGTTCTAATTGACAGGGTAATTCACCATTCTCTTGTCGATCTACCAACAATCCTACAAATAATGTGGTCTCTCCGATTATTAATTGCTAAAACTATCAACCTAGTCTAACAAATTTTAATGAAATAGTTAATTTACATTAACATAGAAGTTTTCTTAATCACTGTGAATTCAGACAGGATAAGGGTTTTGCGTTGATTGATAGGTATGCCATCAAATTTCTACTATCACAATAAACAAATTGTAGTCGAAGTGTTCCGAGAAAGAAAAACTGGTATTAACACAGTGTCATCAGGAGAAAAACATGTTCCAAGATAAAAATTATGATAGATATATACTAATCAAGCACGGGTAATGACATAATTCTCAAAGTACTTTGGATAAAATCCAGTTCAGTAATTGGCTAGTAGCTTAGAGCCTTATGTATCATAACACAGGCTAGTAGCTTAGAGCCATAACACAGAAATTCACTAAAATGATGTTATACTACCTAAGCCAACAATATAATTTGTCTTGCATTATGACTTAATGGAGATAGCTTTTCCATTTGACAAGGAGAAAGAATATTGGAAAACATTAAATCAATATAAGCAGGTATTTTGCTTCCAGATTATTTTCCAGTATACAAAGCATAATGTTGAACACTCCAAACATCAAATTCTAATTCTTATTCCAAAAAAAAAAATCCTTTAGAATGCTTAATTACTAAACAAGGAAAGTATTAAATTTGTCATTTTATAATACGAATACCAATAAGAGCAATCAGAGTTGTCAATATGACAGATTTTCCAAATTAAATTTTCTTCTTTAGCTCATTATAATAAGGTTGGAATATAAGATATCAATCGGTTTAAACTACACAGTTTGTGAATTTTTCATAAGATCCAAACCATGACAATTTGGATGAGATCCCATAGTTAAAGAATATGTAAAACCTACATGAATCAATTTAATTCTCCTCCATAATAAAGTATCAGGTTGGCTATAGGTAGTTTACTTGAACATGGTTTTACAGACGGATAAGAGAAATAAAATTTAACTAAAACCATTTAGAGAATTTGTTCTTCATTTGTAAATGTGCACAATCTAAATTTAACACTAATACCAACTACCAAGGAAATGTAGGGATGAAGTTGGCCAAGATCAAATAACAAAGTCTTAATCTAGTCAAGTGTAGGTCCTAAGTTTAGTATGCAAGAAAAGGAAAAAGACATACAATCGTCTGCCAACCCAAGATGCTTCACTAGCTGGTAATCAGAGCTCAAGGCAAGATCTTTGGAGGTTTTCCATCAATTCATGACATGAGAATTTGGTTCTTCCAGCCAATTCATTTGAGAAATTCGGCAAAGATGCCTTCTCCATCAAATGATAGTGTATCCAAAAGGGTTGACATGAACCTTGTATCAGGAGCCACATCTTTTGCTGCCATTTGACGAAGCAAGCTAACAATATTTCCAGTATCACCTTTTTTTATGAGGCAACGTATAAGTGAATTATATATTCTAACATTGGGAACTAATCCACACCCATTCATGTGCTCCAACATTGGGAAAGCTTCATCTGTTTTTCCAGATTCAGCAAATCCATTTATTAATGCAGAATATGTAAGTGAATCAGGAGTGATACCACTTTGACTCATATCCACAAACGAGTCCTTTACCAAATCCATATCTCGTGTTTTGCATGCTCCATCAATTAAAATGTTGAAGGTAACCACATCAGGCTTATGGTTATCCTGAATCTCATCAAATAAACTCAGTGCTCACTCCATTCTATCTGTCCTAGCCAGTATTGCCATTATAGAATTATAATCAAGTAAGCTAGGACAAATTCCTTTATCCTTCGTTTCACGAAGGAACTTTTCTGCATGCTCAACATGACCCATTTTGCAGAGCCCATTTATAAGGATGTTGTATTGAAAGAGTCGGGCTCAAATCCTAGGCAGTCCATCTCTCTTTGAAGGTAGATAGCCCCTCGAACGTCCTTCGTCTTGAGGAGTCCATCGAGTAGCATATTGAAGTAACCAGATGCAGGTGTACCCTCTATGTACCATCAGCTTCTGTACCCTCAAGGCTAGTCTAGCATAATGCCTCTTGCAAAGTCCATGTATGTGTTAAAGGTCCACAAATCGGGTTCAACTCCAAACCTACTGATAGGGATGAGTGATTGAGGAGGGCACATGCACAGGAAAACTACGTGGTAGTGCCGACCAGGAGAGAAGTCGGGTCTGGGACTATCTCGGGAAAATGAAGAAAGCTCCCGAGGTCAGACCGGAACTCGGGCTCCCGAGACTATCTCAAAAATAGGAAGATCCTCAAGCTCAGTACGGGAGACAAGACACCGAGACTAACTCGGGAGAGTGGAGCCCAAAGAACACTTAAAAAGAATAGAACAAAGTTTCAAGTATCCTCCCCTCCCCTTCCAGAACAGAAATTCAACAGGTAATTATTACCTGTAATGCATGATAATAATGACTTAATAGCCATAATGGTGCCATCATGGCGAGGAGAACAACTGTCAAATAACCAATGACCATTAAACGTGGGAGGAGGTGGAGACGTGGAAAGGGAAAAACGTCAGCTATATAGGATGCTTCGACACACAGGTAAAGGGGGAGGGTAAGATTTGAGATGGTAATACTTTGATTCCTGGTTTCCTCCCTAAAATGAAATTTCGACTTGAACGTCGGAGAGGGCTTCACCGGAACTCCATCCATGCATTCCCTTTACGCTCGTCTTAATTTCGTAGGCGCTAATATCCTCTCCTCGTCATTGTCATCCCGGGCTGCCTTTGGTGATTCGTCATCCTGTCGTTCACTTCCGGTACAATTTTGGCGTTGTCTGTGGGAAACTAGTCTAAGCACCAGAAAGAATACTGCGATGGCGGAACCAGAGGGACAACCCATCATTTTGACACGAAAAGAGTTGGACCGCTTAGTCGCCGACGTGGTCAGAGGAGCATTGGAACAATATCAGATTGAACAAGCCGCATCTCAACGAGCGACCTCAAGCACGGTCGAGATTCCAAGGATGCCTTCTTCGCACAATCGAAACCGAAGATCCGTCTCATCGTCGGGACGCCGGCAAAAATAGCCCCTGGGCACAAGCGAGACTCCATAGGAGAGATAGAGAAGGCGCATTTCGCCGCCTCTAGTGTTTCATGGCATGAAGAAGGGAAGCGGAAGAGCAAACCTGCAAGGGCTCTCTTGATGTCTACGTCTACGCCCTTTGCCCAGGATATCATAACGGATCCCATGCCCAAGCAGTTTCGTAGTCCTAGAATTATTGATTATGATGGGAAGACGGATCTGGAAGACCACATTTGCAAGTTTGAAAACGCGGCCTTGCTACACCAATACACAGATAGTGTGAAGTGCCGGGTGTTTCTGAACACGTTGTCGGGAGTCGCCCAAAGATGGTTTCAGAGACTACCTCAAAACTCAATAAACACCTTTCTGGAGTTTAAAATTGTCTTCCTACATCACTTTGCTAGTAGCCGACGATACCAAAAAATGACACTAAACCTTTTTGCGTTAAAGCAGAAAAGCAAGGAGCCGTTGAAGGATTATATCCAATGGTTCAATCGAGTGGCGCAGGATGTGCCGAGTGCCATCTCCTTCACGCAAGGGATTTCTAAATGAGATTTCTTCCGATCGCTGATGAAAAAACCACCGGCCAACTTCAATGATGTATTGGGGCGATCGATCAAGCATGTTAATGTAAGATCGATTACGCCTTGCTAGAGGGGGGTGAATAACAAGTTTTGAATTCTTTCTTCCTACACGGTTAGTTGCGCAAGCGGAATATACAATAAAACAAAACTAACAATGTAAAGAACAACGCTAACACTACCAATTTACTTGGTATCCACCCCGAAGGGTGACTAATCCAAGAATCCATCGGTGGATCACTCCCCGGATAACCTCCGGCTAGCCCTTATCGCTCCTTGTAAGTGGAAAAACCTCGCCACAGCACCAAGCACACCTCTGAGCACAAGGAGACTACTAACAAGCCTTAACCAAGCTTGTTTCGTCAAGAGTTCTCAGCCCGAACTGAGTTCTCTTAAATAGAACTCAACCTGAAACCCTCGCCTACCAGTCGACTGGTATAGCCTAAATTGCTAGCCAATGGCTAACCCCACGGCTAGTTTTCGGGGTTACCAGTCGACTGCTCCTGGAGCAGTCGACTGGTCTAGGCCTGAGACCATTCTGTAAGTTTCATCAGTCGACTCCCTTCCAGGGCAGTCGACTGTTCTACTCATACACCTAAGGTTACCCTTCCCGAGTACATTTCTCTCCGCACTCAAATCTTAGGATTTCTCGAGTACAATCACACAACACTCATTCCCTCACGACTCAACTGACTCCTCATCAGCAGCCTCGACTATTTCCTTCACACCCTCTTCATCTTCGGCCCTGTCCTTCGGATGCACGCAAGCCTCCAGCTTGCCTCCATGCCATCCTTCACGCATGCCTCGAAGTCCGCGCCCCTCAGCTCATCGTCCCTTCTCTACCAAGGTCCCTCGGGTACACACAAACCTCCAGCTTGTCTCCATGCCACCCTTCACCGTACCGAGGTCGTCCAGCCAAGCCAATATGTATAACCTGCACAACCTGCACACTCACATACACATATCAAATACACAAGGGTAAACCTAACTTAAACCCTTTGCCCAAACATCAAAACTCATGATCACTCCGGATCACAGATTGCCTCAACAATCTCCTCTTTTTTGATGTTTGGCAATATGTTTAAGTTAGGGAAAACAAATAGTAATAGAATAGCAAAACCAATGCTAAACAAACAACTAGACTTACGTTGCCAAGACTCCCTCTTGGACTTACACCGCCAATGCAAATGCAATGCATACATGGATCCTATCCCAAGACATCCCACACCTAATCCTCCAAGTTAGGACTTTTCCGAAACGGGCTTTTTAAAACCTATCCCAAGACTCCCCACGCCTAACCCTCTAAATTAGGAATTTTCCGCACCTAACCCTCCAAGTTGATAGATCGAATAGCGTGCTAGAGGGGGGGGGGTGAATAGCACTTTTCGTTGAATCTCTACAAGATTGTTAGCGCAGCGGAAACAATAATATGTAAAGGACAATAAAAACAATGCTAACAACCTGATTTATTTGGTATCCACCCCGGACGGGTGACTAATCCAAGAATCCGTCGGTGGATCAATCCCCGGATAACCTCCGGCTAGATCTGTCGCTCCTTGTGGGTGGAGAAACCTCGCCACAATCACCTTGACACGACCTGAGCACAAAGACTACTATCTTGCCTTTAACCAAGATAAGATTCGTCAAGAATCTCAGTCACCACGAAATCCTCTTTAATAGGACTCGGGCTGAAACCCTCGCCACCAGTCGACTGGTCTAGCCTTAATTGCTAGCCAACGGCTAGTTTTCGAGGTTACCAGTCGACTGCCATTTTACCAGTCGACTGGTCCAGCCCCAAAATCATTCTGTGAGTTTTATTAGTCGACTGCCTCCCAGGCAGTCAACTGCCCCACTCACACACCTAGGGTTTCCCTTCCCGAGTATACTTCTCTCAGCACTCGACCCCTAGGATTCCCCGAGTACAATCACACAGCACTCGTACCCTCACGACTCGATTGATTCCTCATCCGTAGCCTCGACTATTGCCTTCGCGCCCTCTTCATCTTCGGCTCCCGTCCCTCAGATGCACGCAAGCATCCAGCTTGCCTCCATGTCATCCTTCACGCATGCCTCGAAGTCCACGCCCATCAGCTCATTGTCCCTGCTCTCCAAGGTCCCTTGGGTGTACACAAGCCTCTAGCTTGTCTCCATGCCACCCTTCACCGTACCAAGGCCGTCCAGTCAAGTTCATATGTGTAACCTGTATAACCTGCACACTCAACATACACATATAAGAACATAAGGGTAAACTTAACTTAAATCCTTTGCCCAAACATCAAAACACTTGGTCATTCCAGACCACAGATTGCCTCAACACAAGTTAGGACTTTTCCACAAAAATGGGCTTTTTAAAGCTTCTCCAAAGCTCCCCCTATATTGGACTTACAAAGGCTTTTTAAGAACCTCTCCAAGGTTCCCCTTATGCCCAGAATGGAGCAACCATGCTCCCCCTTAATCTCAGCTCCCCCTAAACCTAGGGTTTCCCGCAAAGGTGTGTTTGGTTTCCCAAATTAAACCCAACACTTCTCCCCCTTTGCCTAACATCAAAAAGACCCCAATAATATCCCAATAATCGGTTCTTTTAATCCCCAATGATCCTAAATATAATGTACTAGACTCCCATACACTTGTTTCTCATCACTTGGACACCAAACCAGCTGCTGATACATAAATCAGCCCTGGCCAGTCGACTGCCCCCAGGGCAGTCCACTGATACTCTGATAAACAGAATTTCAGCTTTTCTGGCCAAATTCAGAAATGCGCCAGAAATTTCACAAATCTCCAAAAATTCTCAAATTTTGTGGAGACATTTGTGGTACCCATACCTACTTGGAAAAAATACATTCCAAAATGTAGCTATCACCATTCCCAAGTTTGACACAAAACCAAAACTAGCTAAAAAGTTCAATAAAACCTTGACCTAAAGTCCTAGTTTTGGTTTCCTCTTGATGTCTTTGCCCATGCCAACCTACAATGCATCCTTAGTATTGATTTACATGGCAATTACACATCAAAAACCAACCTTCATGCTATATAACCCCAATGTCATATTTCCATGCATGAAACACATAATCCATGTACAAAAAAAAATAAGAATTGAGACTCAAGTCCATCTCCAATTCTTTTGGCACATCCCATGGTCCATCTAGACCTCTAGGAGCAACCCTCTTAAGGTCCATTCACCATATATCCCAAAGGCTTCTAGAGCTCTCCCTTGAGCTCTTAGCCCTAGCCACCTCCCTAGGTGACTCAACTACCACTAGGCCACACTGGTGTACCTCCGGTGACTCTTGGCTTACAAACTCAACCCTCTTAACCTTGAACCCCTTGTCCTTAGTTAAGACCTTTTTCTTCCCTTTGAATGGCATTCCCTTGCCATTTTTGGACTCCCCCTTCTTGACATAATCATATGCTATCCTAACATATTTGATTCCATTGGCATGGGAGACCCTAGACCGGTATCCCAACCTCGATCTATCATTGGTGCGGTTTAGACCACCCAACACCATATCCAAACCCTTAGATCCAACCGTGAATCTCTCTAGGGTTTTCTCCAACCTATCAAGCTTTTCCCTTAAAGCTTGATTTTCCCTTTCTAGATTCCTAAACCTAGAATCCATATGTCCACCTTGGACATTCCTAGACCTACCCACCTTTCTAGGCATATGGCTCCCCTTCTTGAGATTTTTGCCTTGATCCTTAGGTCTAGTGATCTTGGATTTTTCATGATGGATGAGCATTCTAGGGTTATGATCTACCTTGTTAACCATATTCCTATCATTATATTTAAAACCATGATTGTGCACAAGTAAGCAATTTTCATTAATCCTAGCATGCATGGAAGAATAATTAACACTATTTTTAATATGCATGGAGAAACTCAAATTTGAATTACATTTTAACTTAAGGTTAGGAATTACTTCTCTTACCTTTGGAGCTCCTCCTTGTTGTAAACTTCTTTTCTTTCTCTTCCCCTTCTCCCATCTTCTTAGATGCTCCATTTTCTTGAGCTTTCCACTCCTTGGGTATTTCATGTGGTAATGTCCTAGCTCTCCACATGTGAAGCATCTAATTCTCTTCTTCCTCTCTTGGGCTTCTCCATTCCTACAACCCATGTTAGATTTAAAAGAACTTGAAGTGGGTTTAGAGAGTACCTCCTTTTCCTTACCATTTGGACACTTATCCTTGTAGTGTCCCTTTTCATTACATCCAAAGCATGTGATATAGTCCTTGGTCTTTGCTTTGGTGGAGGTTGAGGCTAGGTTGGCTTTTTCTTCAATCTTGGATGAAGTGGATGCTTCCTCTTATTCCGGCATTGAAGTGGATCTCTCCTCCCCCTCAATCCTTGAGGTGGTGACCTCTCCCTCTTCTCTAGATGAAGTGGATGACCTCTCACTTTCTTCTTCCACTTCACTTGATGAGATGATCAATTCTTCTCCTTTTTCTTCTTCTAGAACCATTTGACTCATCTCCTTGGCCTCTTGAGCTTGTGTAGGATTTTTTTTATGAAATTCTTCTAATTTGATCCACAATTCATGTGCATTTTTGTATGCCCCTACACCACTTAACACATTAGTAGGTAAAATATTTATCAAAATACTAATTACCTTCTCATTGGCTTTTGATTGTGCTTGTTGTTCTTGATTTCAATATCTAGGCCTAAGCTTCTTCCCGTGCTTATCCTTTGGAATCTCAAAGGGTTCTTCAAGCGCAATCCTAAGGCTCCACTCCATTCCGAACCATGTTTCCATTCTTGTCTTCCAATACGTGAAATCCTCATGGTCGTAGGGCGGTAGAGTGTAGATGTCGTCACCCAACTTATCTTCCATCGTTCTTCCCTCTAGCTTTTGCTCTTCTTGGCGGTTATTCCAATCACGAGCGGTCCTTCGCTCTGATATCACTTGTAAGATCAATTACGCCTTGCTAGAGGGGGGTGAATAGCAAGTTTTGAATTCTTTCTTCCTACACGGTTAGTTGCGCAAGCGGAATATACAATAAAACAAAACTAACAATGTAAAGAACAACGCTAACACTACCGATTTACTTGATATCCACCACGAAGGGTGACTAATCCAAGAATTCATCGGTGGATCACTCCCCGGATAACCTCCGGCTAGCCCTTGTCGCTCCTTGTGGGTGGAGAAACCTCGCCACAACACCAAGCACACCTCTGAGCACAAGGAGACTACTAACAAGCCTTAAACAAGCTTGTTTCGTCAAGAGTTCTCAACCCGAACTGAGTTCTCGACTGGTCTAACTTTAATTGCTAGCCAACAGCTAGTTTTTGAGGTTACTAGTCGACTGCTCCTGGAGCAGTCGACTGGTCCAGGCCTGAGACCATTCTGTGAGTTTCATCAGTCGACTCCATTCCAGGGCAGTTGACTGGTCTACTCACACACCTAAGGTTACCCTTCCCAAGTATATTTCTCTCCGTACTCGAACCCTAGGATTTCTCGAGTACAATCACACAACACTCGTACCCTCACGACTCGACTGACTCCTCATCAGCAGCCTCGACTATTGCCTTCGCGCCCTCTTCATCTTCGGCTCCCGTCCCTCGGATGCACGGAAGCCTCCAGCTTGCCTTCATGCTATCCTTCATGTATGCCTCGAAGTCTGCGCCCCTCAGCTCATCGTCCCTGCTCTACCAAGGTCCCTCGGGTGCACACAAGTCTCCAACTTGTCTCCATTCCACCCTTCACCGTACCGAGACCGTCCAGCTAAGCCAATATGTGTAACCTACACAACCTGCACACTCACATATGTTGGTGCCCCAGTTGGTTTTGATGTGATCAACCAAGTTAGGTTAGGTCCTGTTGGTTTTAATCCCTCTGCTAAGTGTGCAGGAACTTAGGTACGGAGGAAGTCAAGCGTAAGACGCAGTGGATGAGAAGGATTGTGCGGGGAAGTGAGCCGACGGGCTCAGTGCAATCCGACGGACGCGGAAGCTGCGGAAGAGTACACTGGTGGAGCGAGAAGGACGTGCGCGGTGTCCGAGGGACGAGAAGCCGAGAGGAAGGACGCTCGAGGGGCGAAAGGCTGGAGTTGGGTTCGGGTGAGCCTAATTCCGGTTGGTCAGAAATCACCCAGAAGATCTATTTACGAAGAGCCAAGTTGCCTTTTGACTTGGACTTGGATCAAGACGGGCGCGACGTCTTTTATAAAAGCTTTTAATTAAAGCTTTTATAAAATGACCTTTTGAAAAATATTTATAAAGCCTTTTATAAAAGCTTTCATATTTAAAATCTTTTAATTAAAGCTTTTATATAAAAGCTTTTAATTAAAACTTTTATCACAGCTTTTAATTAAAGCTTTGTTATATTACACGTGGCTTTTTGGTCAAAACTTATCAGTTTTGAAGCAAAGCAATCGGATCCCAGCACGCGTGGAATCTGAAGCTTTCAAACCGATTAAAAGATAAATAACATTTATCTTTTTTAATTAGAGTTTGAAATCTGGTTGAGATAATCCTAGATCTACGATCAAGATGCAACTCAATCTTGTATCAACGATCAAGATTATATCACTCAACCTATAAATAGGCTTAGAGATTTAGATTCAAGGTATTAATTCATTGAGTTGTAAACTCTCTTTCTCTCTAAGCTTTCTCTGTGCTACAACTGTAAAGGCTTCTCCGCCTTAAGGAGTTTCTGTTTGAGCATCAACTGCCTTGGAAGCAACGACTCTGTTGCAACCAAGTTTATTTCTTTTTAAAGACGAGTGTTAGTGCTTATTTTTCATAAACCGTCTATTCACCCCCCTCTAGCCGGTCGACCCGATCCTACAAGTGGTATCAGAGCGGGTTAGCTTTTGAAGGACTAATCGCCTGAGAAAGCAACAAGACGATGGCCGGCGCGCACATTCATCCACCTAAATTCGAAGGGGATTTCACCGTCTGGAAGAAAAAAATGGAAGTATTTTTTCGTACAGATTTTGATATTCTTTTATCAATAAAATATGATTTTTCAGTTCCTAAAGATGCGAACGGGGATGAAAAAGAAGAAAGCTTATGGAATAAGAAGGAGCAGTCGGAATCTGTTGCCAATGGTAAGACCGAGTTCCACCTCCTAACAGTCTTGCCTACTCAAGAGGTAAACCGGATCGGCAACTACCACTCCGCAAAAGAATTATGGGAGAAGTTCCTAGAACTTCATGAGGGTACCTCTGAAGCCAAATCAGCAAGAAAGGATCTCTTCCGAACCAGCTGATAAACCTGCAAATAAAGGAAGGAGAAACGGTGGCTGAACTTCATGCCAAAATAAAGGAGCTAATCTCCGGACTCACCCAACTCGGCGAATCGGTAAGTAATCGCGACTCCATTCGATACGCCCTCAACGCCTTCCCAAGGACCTAGGAGTGGAGCTCAATCGTCGACGCTTATTACATCTCTAAAGATTTAGAGGTAAGTACATTAGATGAAATGTTTTCCATTTTCGAATTACACGAATCTCGGTGGACAGGATCTAGAAAGACGAAGAATCTGGCCCTAAACACAAGGAGAACGGAGAAGGAGTCAGAATCCTCGACGGACGACGAGACAACGCAAATAGTAAGTTCGTTTAAAAGTTTTTTTAAAGCTAATAACTTTTCGAGAATGCAGAAGAAAAGGCGGTGTTAAATCCGACACTTTTGGCGCGAGCCAGAAAATTTTTCGAAAGAAGATTTATGAATTCCGGGACCCAAATTATAAAGAGGATTAAATGGTTTCGAAAATTTAGTTGTAAGGGTTGAATTGCGAACATGCATAAACTGTTAAGGGCGGATGTGGAATTAGTCAAACATTGAGGGACTTTTCTGTAAAAATCCCCCCCCCCTTATAACTCTCTTTTCCTCTCTTTTCTCCCCGCGTGCCCTAGCCGCAAAGACTCCCGACCCCTTTTTTTTTCTTTTCTCCTCTTCACTCGGCTACAAACCACTCGACCCCCTCTTCCTATCCTTCTTGATCGCAAATCGCCGCCGCCTCTGCCCTCTCCACCGAAGTGCATCCCCGCCGACATCGCCGGGCCACCCCTCGCTTGTGCCGCGGTAGCCCCAGATCCAACCGTATTCCTTGAGTTGCTAGTCGTGGATGTCGCAGCCGCATGTATCATCGTCGGGGGTTGGATTCGTCACCGGCGTCAGGCATGTCTACGACTACTTCGAGATGCTCTTGATTGGGGGCAGAGATCTCAAGGACTATCTTCAGGTAACTTCCTTCTTCGAGGATCTTGTGAATCCGCTTGTTATACCCGATCATAGCTGAGTCGGAGATGATGTTCTGTTCTGAGGATTCGCTCGGTGGCAAAGGGAAAGAAGAAGCCGATGTCGGAGGAGACAACCTGTGTAGGTATTTCGATGGGGGAGGCTGATCCATTAGATATGGCTGGAGCTTCACGGCTGGTGTCCAATTGAGGTAAGGATTGGGTGCCTTGTGGATGATACTGCCTAGTTGGTTTTGGTGATTGCTAGAAATGCCTTGATGCATGATTTTAGTATGGTGATCAAGTTCTGAATTCTGATGCAATAGAATAGTGATGTTCTAGTTGAATCTATATTGTATTGTTAGTTTTGTATCGGGTCAGATGTAGATTAAATTCTTGGTGCTAGTGGGATAATTTGATCAGAATGGGGAAAAGGAGGCACACACACATGGTGGATTGCATGTAGGATCATTTTTGGTTAGAGTTAATTGTTAGTATATTTTTGTGATGGAATGCCTTGTATTGGTATGTAGGAAATGGAGTAATTGTAATTTGATCTTGGGCTATTAATTAAGTATTGTTGTAGTTTCTGTTTTGAATGTTATCTTAGAGCTCTGATCACAGTTTTGGATAGTGATAGCTTGAAGTGTGAATGAGTTAGCTATTGGTCTTAATTCAGTTATGATTTGAATTTTTGGTTTTGCTTTTGAATCGGTTGTGTAGTAGGGATACCTTGCTTATCTGATCTTGGTGGAAATCCTATTGGGAGTTGATTTAGCTTGATGTTTAGATCTTATGATTGCTTGATTATGATGAGAGTTGGGTTTTGATATTGACCCTGGATAGAAGTTTGGTTTCTTTGCTATTTTGTAGAGTATGTCTTGTTGGATTGTAGAGGTAATCTCGTATTTATTCTTCCTTTTTCCGGTTTGAATTGAGTTACGGATTAGATTTGATTAATTACTGGTTTTACTAATAATTCATTTGATAGGAGAATTATTAATCTGGATCAAGTTAATAGTAATTGGTAATGATATAATGGAGTATTGGATTTGTTTAATCGATTTATTGGTGAGAGTTATGAAATGATTAGTGGATTGAGGATAAGTTTATCTATCTAATTGATCATGTTGAGAAGTTAAGAATGCTTTGATTCGTGAAGGATTGTGAGGATGTAATTGATTAATTCGTAAGGAATTGGAATTTGAATGTGATGGATGATGATCTGTTATGGCATGTTTAGTATGGAATGCATTGATACTGGTGTAGATATTAAACCTGTGTTGGGTTGTTTCTTGGGTTCTACCGAATACTTGGTGGAGTATAAAATCTAGGTAACCTAAATCATAACTACACGAAGTAGTTAGGAACTTATCATTTAATTAGATGTAATTAAATGAAATAGGTTGAGTAGATTAACCATGATATGGTTTAGGGCTTGTTAGCTGGTTACTATTTTGTAATAAGCAATGTAAAATATGTCCTTTGATACAGGACACTGATCGATTTACGCTGGACTTCTTGGATGGGAGGCTCTCAATTGATTCGG